>ML663015.1:3252670-3265680 GCA_007570785.1 Antilocapra americana
TTGGTATGATCACCTCTACTTTCTTCTCTAAGGCTGGATATAGCATTATGTTCCACTTCTTTATGGCTGAGTGATGTTGCTTCGCATCTATGTACTTCCATCTTCCTTATCCATTCATCTGTCCTTCTATACTTAGGTTACTCAGTGTCTTTGCTATGGTACCTCGTGCCACCATGATCACAGGGGAACTGCTGTCTTTCACAACTTTGACTTTCTCTGGATGGATGCCCAGGTGTGGGATTGCTGTGCCCTCATATTCAGTTCAGTTCAGTTCAGTTGCTCAGTCATGTCCGACTCTCTGCAACCCCATGAACAGCAGCACGCCAGGCCTCCCTGTCCATCACCCACTCCCGGAGTTTACCCAAACCCATGTCCTTCGAGTCAGTGATGCCATCCAGTCATCTCATCCTCTGTCATCCCCTTCTCCTCCTGGCCTCAATCTTTCCCAGCATCAGGGTCTTTTCAAATGAGTCAGCTCTTCACATCAGGTGGCCAAAGTATTGGAGTTTCAGCTTTAGTCCTTCCAGTGAATATTCAGCACTGATTTGCTTTGGGATTGATTGATTTGATCTCCTTACAGTTCAAGGGACTCTCAAGAGTCTTATCTAACATCACAATTTGAAAGCATCAATTGTTGGCACTCAGCCTTCCTTATGGACCAACTCTCACATCCGTACATGACTACTGGAAAAACCATAGCTTTGACTATACAGACCTTTGTTGGCAAAGTCATGTCTCTGCTTTTTAATACACTGTCTAGGTTTATCATAGCTTTTCTTCTAAGTGTCTTTTAATTTCGTGGCTGCCGGAACAGTCCACATTGATTTTGGAGTCTGAGGAAATGAAATCTACCCTGTTTCCACCTTTTCCCTATCTTTTTGCCATGAAGTGATGGGACCTGGAGTGATTGGGTTCCTGGAGACTCTTCATGTCAGCTAGCTGGTAATCATTTCAATTTTCCAGCACATTCAGGTTAAGTAGGGAGGCAGGTTCACCTGGTGAATTGGTTCCAGGGCACAGGGATCGGGCAAAAGGTCAATGGGCAGCAGGTGAGGTTGCTGCTGTGGTCTCCTTCCAGTCGACTCTCTCCTCCAAAGAGAACAGAGCTGCCCCTCGTCTTTCAGCCCAGCTCTCCTGTCTTCTCAGCACCTCAGCGGGACAAGACAGACAGAGCCTGCCAGAACCAAGGTAGTGTGTTCACCTCTAGCATGAGCTTTCAAACCAGCAAAAAATTACACAGGACCAAAGTGAAACCAGAAGGGGCCTGACTTCTCAGGGACAACTGAGGGGAGACGAGACTGACTCTAGACTTCTTTCTAGGGTCCCAGGAAGTCCCAGGGACCTGGCTTGTTTACACCCTGGGGGCCCTCCGACCACAGCCGTGGTGTTCTGACCAAGGGGACGCAGACTCCAGGTTGGGTGGTCTGGGGACCTTGTGAGTCTCACCCCATCTGCATGGGTCAGGATCACATGTACGGGGAGACCACACACACACACAAAGCTAAGAAAAAGGGAAGTATACATGAGAGCTTCATTTGTGTTTAGGAATTAATACTTTATGGTGTTCACTTTATATGGGCCTGTACCTATTTGTCTCTTTACCCTTGGAAAGTTTACCCTCCCTGGGGCTCCTGGAGACGCCTCAGGTGTCTACCTCGTAATCATTCCGATTCACTAGGATGAGCATGGCGAGAAGGGAAGCAGGTTTACCTGGTTAGTTGATTGCAGGGCACATGGATCAGGCCAAAAGCCAGAGGGCAGCAGGTGAGGTTACTGCTGTGAGCCCCTTCCAGTCGGCCGTCCCTCCTCAGCAGAGAGCAGACCTGCCCCTCATCTTCCAGCCCTGCGTCTGGCGTGTTTTCTCAACACCTCAGGGAAACAAGAAAGGACCAAGCCTGCCAGAATCAAGGTAGTGTGTTCAACATTATCATGACAGCTGTAAAAACTGTTACTATAACATAGAACTAAAGGGAAAAGAGGAGGGCTTCTCTGGGACGAGTGTGGGGAGAGGAGACCGACCCTGCACGTCTTTGTGCCATCCCAGGAGGTTACAGGAGCCCACTCGTTTTCACTTTAGGGGCCCAAGCAGCAGAGACACGGTTTCCTAACTAAGGGTCATGGGACCCCAAGTGGAGGGTCTGGGGAGGTGGTGTCCCCTTGGAGACTGTGGGAATGTGTCCCCAGGTGCAGGGTCTGGGGATTGTGTGGGTCTCACCCCCATCCACAGGGTTCAGGACTCTGTACCCGGAGACCACGTATCTGCTCTTTGCCTGCAGTTTGTCTTGTCTCCTCGGAAATGCCCAGCATCTGAATTGAGGGTGTTGCCCTGATTAACCTGTGGTCCTTTTCCTTCTCTTCATCTTGTCACATTCATATGACCTCAGGCACCTTTGAGTGGGTTTCTGCTCTGTGATCTGCTGAGTGAAAATCTGTGGTGGTGTCATCTTAATCTCATAGCCTAGCACATGTCTAATCATAGGGGCCAGGACTGTCTGGTTTCCCCTAGACTGAGCTCAGGTAATTTGTAATTTCATTGTTATTTTAAATTTGAGTAGAGTTGATTTCCAATGTTTTGTTTTAGGTATATATGAACTTCCTTCAGTTATAAATAGACATATATCTATCCTTTTACTGTTTGTTGCCTCATATAGGATGTTAACATTGTTTTCAGTAGAGCTGCCTGTTCTATTTATTCCGTAGGTCCTTTTTCATTATCAACTTGATATCTATTAGTGTTTCTTTTCATTCCAAACTCTTCATTCATCCCTCCCTTCTGTCTTTGTTTCGATGACCACACTTTGGTTTTCTCAGGCTGTGAGTCTGCTTCTGTTTTGTACATTAGTTCATCGGTATGGATTTATAGATCCCACCTATACGTGGTATCTTAGGATATTCATCTTTTTCTCCTGAGTTACCTTACTTAGTATAATAATTTCTTAGTACCTCTATGCTGCTCCCGGTCGGGAGCCGTCAGGATGCCCCCCTCGCTCAGATGACAAAATCATGAGACTGAGAAGGAAACTGCAAAGCGGATTTTCCGTATCGGGACATCTCTGGGCAAGGCCCCTCCTGGTATTTTTCTTGGGAGTTCTATTCATGTCGCCCTGGGGGTCTGGGCAAAGCCACCACCAGATGGGTTCATACTTGGGTCACCTTTCCACCTCCCACTCCCCCGACCACTCCACGGTGGAGGTTCCCTTCCTTAAAGAGACCAGGAGGGATGAGACTTAGGAATGCTCATAACTGTAGCCAGCATAGTTGGAGACATTGATTGCTTTAGGACAGTGTAGACATAGGAATCCATTATAGTAGTTATATAAGGTTACTAGGGTTTTATTGCTAAAGCAGTGCTGCCTCATTGTCCCCTTTCCTTGTAATAACCGGAGTATATGGGCATAACACAATCAGCTCTATCTGCCTTAGTTGACCCCTCACTTATTTTCCCTATAGGTATAAAATAGCAGGTGTGAGACAATAATTATAGACAAGGTTTTCAGAACAGAATGAGACAGATAGTGGTCGAGGTCACTGGAATAAAAACAGCTTCAAGCCTAGCCTTTCCCTCAAGCCTCCACACAGCTGCGCCTGATAAAAGCAAAATGTAACCTTGAATGATATGTGATGTAATGGGATGTTCTTTGGGCATAAAACTGTAAACCAACAACAACAAAGTGAGAGACTGCTCCATCAACGCTTTAATTCAGCTCAGTACTTCGCCAACGCCACTCATCCCTCAAGACCCCTAGACAGCTGGGGCTGGACCCTGGTAGCTCCCAATATTATTTTTTTCTGTTTTATGACCATGTAGTGTTCATTTTTCTGTCACTGGATATTTTGGTGGATTCTAAGTCTTGGATATTGTAAATAGTGTGACCCCAAAAATTGGGGTACATGTGTCATTTCAAATGATGAATTTCTCCAGACCTAAGCCTGGGAAGGGACTGCAGGGTCATATGATACATCTATGCTTAGTTTTTCAGAGAACCTCCATGCTGTTTTCCCTAATGGCTTCACCAGTTACATTCCTACCACGATTGTGGGAGGACTCCCTTATCTGTACATCTTCTGCAGTATTATTCTTTGTAGATCTTTTTGACAATGGCCGTTGTGATCAGTGTGGGGTAATACCTCATTGTAGTTTGATTGGCATTGATTTAATAATTACTGGTGTGGAGTATCTTTCCATGTGCTTTTATTATTTTATACATTATGAGTACAACTTACCTCTTGAAACTGACTTCTTGAAACTTGGCCCTGTTTGGAATTCTTTTCTCATAACTTACCCCAGGACATTTTTTGAGGGCAGGTGTCATTTACAGCCCTGTCATACTTGTGACTATTAAGAGCTCTTTAGCATCTGTTTCATGGTTTCCCTGCTGGCTCATTGGTAAAGAATCCACCTGCAATGCAGGAAACTTGCAGGAGACATGGGTTCAATCCCTGGGTTGGGAAGATTCCCTGGAGAAGGAAATGGCAACCCCCTCCAGTATTCTTGCCTGGAGACTCCCATGGACAAAGGAGCCTGGTGGACTACGGTCCATACGGTCACAAAGAGTCAGACACAGCTGAGCGACTAAACAGCAGCAGCACCTGTTTTAATGTGTGTATATTGACCTGAGCCAGCTAATTACTCCCTGCTCCCCCTTTCCATTTTGGCACCCACAACTTTCTTTCCTAACTCTGTGATGTTTCTCTTTTGTAATGAAGTTCATTTGTATCCATTTTTAGATTCCACCAGAAGGGGTATTCTATGATATCTCTTTCCCTGTCTCACTCCACTTAGTATGATCACCTCTGGTTTCTTCTCTGTAACTGGAAACGGCATTGTTTCATCCTTATATATGTCTGAGTAATGCTGCACTGGGTATATGTACCCAATTTCCTGTCTCCATCCATCTGTCCTAGTAAACTTGAGTTGCTTCCTTGTCTTGGCTATTGTACCCAGTGCTGCCATGATCAGTAGTGGGGAATAGGTGTGCTTTTAAATTTTGGTTTTTCTCTGGATCTAAGCCTTGGTATGAAATTGCTGTATCACTTGGTATTTCTATGTTTAGTTTTTTCAGACCCTCTGTAATGTATTCCCTAGTGAGTGTACCATTTTATATTCCTACCAACAGTGGAGGAGGGCTGCCTTCTCTTCACACCCTCTGCAGAATTTATTGCTGTAGGTTTTTTGATATGGCCATTCTGATCAGTGTGAGGTGACACCTTGTTGTACATTTGATTTGTTTTTCTCTAAGAACTAGTGATGCTGAGCATCTTTTTATGTTCTTTCTGGCCATCTCTATGACCTCTCTGGAGAAATATGCATTTAGTCCTTTGGGCGATTTCTTACTGAGATTTGTTGTTGTTGTTGTTGTTTATATTGAGCTGTGTGAGTGGTTTGTATGTGTTTGTTTCAGGTGTTCAGGAACTTGGTTCGTTAATACATAATATTAATCTATTCTAGTTTGGGTTCTTTTTTCATACAGGTGAGTAGAGTGTGTTCAGTAAACTTCCCTGTACTATTCAGTAGGTACTTGTTGATCATCTATCTGATGTATATTAATGTGTGCATGTTAATTCCAGTCCCTTAAATTATCCTGCCTGCATCTGGAGAATCATGGGCACTGCAGGCCCATGTGGAGGCGCACGGCCTGCCACGTGCTCCTGGTTCTCTGAGCCCCAGGACCCTCCAGCCTCGGGACCCAAGCCAGTCAGGCTCCAGGGATGTGACAACAGTCTTTTTTTTTTTTTTTTGCTTTAAAAAACATTTTATTTTTTAAAATTAATTTATTCATTTTAGTTGGAGAATAAGTACTTTATAATATTGTGATGGTTTTTGCCATACATCAACATGGATCGATCACAGGTATACATGTGTCCCCCACATCCTGAACCCACCCTGTCCCTCTGAGTTGGCCCAGAGCACTGGCTTTGGTTGCCCTGCTTCATGCTTTGAACTGGCGCTGGTCATCTGTTTTTCATATGATGATGTCCATGTTTCAATGCTATTCTCTCTCTGAAATCATCCCACACTCTCCTTCTCCCACTGAGTCCAAAAGTCTGTTCTTTACATTGGTGTCTCTGACCAGAGTCAGCATTTCTTTTTCATTTTTTCCTCCATTTGAACTGGAGTATATCTGTGAATTACTGCCTTGTTGGTGGTGTTTTTTTTTTTCCTTTTCCTTCTACCACAATTTGTTTCACTTCTATTAATACATAAATGTGTATATATTTTGGTTTTATTCCATATAGGTTATTACAGAGTGTGGAGTAAGTTTCATTGTGTTATACAGCGGATCTTGGTCATTTATTTTATAAACAGTATTGGGCATATATTAGCCTGAAGTTACTCATTTCTCCATGCTCCACATCTTTATATCTTTGTGACTGGAAATTTCTAAGTCTATGAGGCAGTGTCTCCAGGCGACAAGTTCATTTTCCCCATCTTTAGATTCCACCTGGGAGTGATATCACGATACTCATCTCTCCCTGTCTGCCTTAATTCACCTGCAATGATCATCTCTACTTTACTTTCTGTGGCCAACCTTGACATTATTTCCTAGTTCTTTATTGTTGTGAAATGTTGTATTGTGTACACGTACCCCATTGTCTGTATCTATCCATTCATCTGTTCTACAGTTAACTTGATTCTCTATCTTGGCTGTTGTATGTAGTGGGGCCAGAATTGCAGGGTGAGTCATCTCTTTTAAAATTTTGGTGGTTTCCACCTGGCTTTCTCAATGCCATCCCAGTCCAGACATGAGACACAGTCTGCTCAGACTCCAGGGATGGGATAGCATCCCAGGAGAGGGAGTTTGCAGGGAATAGACTAGGCATTGCTTGTTTTCTTTTTCTTTTCCTCGTGCCGATCCTGTGTTGGAGTATAGCTGATTTGTAGTTTTGTGCTGTCAGTGTACAGCACTTGGTTCAGTGTTGACATATACATACAGTATGTCTGTTCTTCTTTGGATTCTTTTTCCATAGACTTTACTGCAGAAGGTAGAGCAGAGTTCCACGTGCTTATATGTACCGCATCTTCTTTAAGCTTTAATCTGTCAGTGCACCTTTTGATGGCTGTGTGTCTCGGCTACTGTAAGTAATGCTGCAGTGAACGTTAGAATGCACGTGTCATTTTGAATGATGGCTTTATCAGGATACCAGGCCTAGCTGTGGGAATGTCAGTTCCTAGGCATATTTCTCTTGAAAGTTTTTGGCATGTCAAGGCTGTCTTTTCTAGTAGCTATTGCCAGTGTCTCTTCCTACCAACTGTGTAGGGAGGGGGAGGTTCCCCTCGCCACTTGACCCTCTCCCCCATTTGCTGTTTGTAGACTTGTGAGGATGGTCATTCTGACTGGTATAATTTGATTTCTTGTAGTTGTTTTGATTGGCATCCCTCCTGTAAAAATTCAGGATGCTGAACATCTTGTCCTGTGAAGGTATGGTTTTTTCTTTTTCTTTTCTCCTTCATGTTTGCGAAGAAAATACACCTGTTGCAGTTAACTTTTTGATAGTGGGTTTTTTTTTCTAATTTATTTCTGCAGTATTCTTTCTAGGACTTTTCCTGAGGGCAACTGTCATTAACAGCCCCCAAAATGTTGTGAATTGGAAATGCCAGTAAGCACAGGTCAGGCTTCCCTCGTGGCTCAGATGGTAAAGAATCTGCCTGCAATGCAGGAAACCCTGGTTCAATCCCTGGGTCAGGAAGATCCCCTGGAGAAGGGAATGGCAACCCACTCCAGTATTCTTGCCTGGGAAATTCTTACCCTGGTTGGTAAGCACAGGTGGTCAAGTTGTAGTTACAGAAAATGTCCACATGGCGGCAGCCGTTTTCACTCCCAACTCTGATTCTTGGGGCAACCAGAGTTGGCTTCCTAGGCTGTGAACTGGAGTGGAATGTACCTGAGCAAACACCCAAGGACTTGTGTCTCACTACTTGTTCCCCCTAAACATGCACCCCTTTCCTCCAGACTCATCCCAACCGGGGCCACAGCACCCTGCTGAGGTGCTAGGAGGCCGCACTCTCAAGAAGGAGGTTTAAGCTGGGAACCCCAGCCCCAGAACTGAAAGCTAGGTGGCATTTCCAAGGTTCTTGAGGCCAGACAGTCATTAAAACATCCTTTAGGTGCGCTAAGGACTATGGTCCCTGTCAGAGCAAACCAGAAGGTACAAGTTTAAGAGGGGGCTCAGTTAAGGCACACTGTCTGGTGGTTTCAGCCCCACCCCGGTCCAGCCTTGGACTGAAGTCTGCTCGGGCTGCAGCCATAGATAGCAGCCGGGGTCAGGAAGTCAGCAGAAATAACCTAGGCAAGGCTTTCCCTTTTATTCTTTTCTTTAATTCCATGCCTCTGGTATGCTGCAGTATCGTCGGTGTGCAATGTTGGGCCTGTTGTTAGTATCCAGCCACCTGACTAAGTTATGACATGTATGTAAAGCATATGTATTCTTTTTCGGATTCATCTGCTGTGGAAGTTATTGCAGAAGGTGGAGCAAAGTTCCCTGTGCTGAATGTCGTGTCCTTGTTGACTATCTGTTACATGTACAGATATCTATGGATATGGCAGAGATACAGATTTCTGTAGAAGGAATGAAGAAAGGAAGGGGATAACCCTTGTAGATTATCTATTACACATACACATTTCTGTGTACATGTTGGTCCTGACTTTCTAATTAATCCCTGGCTTTTCTTTGGTTTTATTAAATTTTTTTGAATTCTCTGTATTTGAATTCTCAAAGTCTCTTTTTATGTTTAAATTCTGTTTTATGTTTATGTTTTATGTGTATGTTTAAATTTTTTGTTTAAATCCCTTTGTGTCCCTTTTGCCTAGAAGGGACATCACATGTTACAGTCTTCCTCTGACTGGCTGCCTTCGCTGGGTGTATGATCCCCCAAGGTCTAGCCCTGTGACTACCAGTGGCATAATCTCATGATTTCAGTGGTAGTCTTTCATGGCTGAGTATTAGATCATTTTCTGTGTGTGCCACATCGCTTTTAGGCTTTAATCTGAAAGTGAACACTTTGCTGGGTCTGTGTTCAGGCTGCTTTAACTAGTGCTGAAGTGAACATTGGGATGCATGTGACTTCTTGAAAGATGACTTTCTTGGGATATAGGCCCAGGTGTGGGAATGTCAGATGGTAGGCTTAGTTTGCATTTATTGTTTGTAGTCTGTGAGGATGGCCAGTCTGGTGACATTTGATTTCTCGTTGTCATTTTGGTTGGCGTTCCTCCTGCAGTAATTGGGAATGCTCAGCATCTGGTCCTGTGGTGGTGAAGTTTTTTTTTTCCTTCTTCATGGTTGTGAGGAAAACTTACCAGTTTTATTTGATTTTTTGAAATTCAGTTGTATTTGTATTTTTTTCTGCAATATTCTCCCCAGGACCTTTTCTGAAGGCGGCTGTTATTAACAGTCCCCGAGGTCTGTTGAATTGGAGGTACCGGTAAGCGCAGGTGGCCAAGTTGTAGTTATAGAAAATGTCCACTAGGCGGCAGCACTTTCCCACACCCTACTCGGATTCCTCAGGCAACCAGAGCCTCAGGAAGAGCGGGCTTCCTAGGCTGTGAATTCAAGTGCAGTGTGCCCGAGCATACCCCCAAGGGCTTAGTCTCAATACCTCTTCCCCTTAAAGCTTCACCCCTTTCCTGCAGACTAATCCAAACCTGGACCACAGCACCCTGATGAAGTGCCTAGGAGGCTGCACTCTCAGGAAGGAGGCTTGAGCTGGGGAACCCAGCACCAGGAGACATGGAAGCTAGTAGACTTTTCCAAGGTCATCGAGGCCAAAGTGTCAGGACACCATCGACTGTGTACCCTAGGGACTGTGGTCCCTGCCAGATCAAACCAGAAAGTAAATTTAAGAGGGTAACCAGCCTGGTCAATTCAACCCCATCACAGTCCAGCCATGAAAACAGCCTGCTGAGGCTCCAGGAATGGGATGGAAGCCCAAGTCAGGTGATTATTTCATATATGAAAATAGAATTTTCTGTATATCCTATATGAACACATGGGTATAAATTTAATGAATGAAAATACAGTTTTCTATATTCCATATATGAAAGCATATGTGCATATTTCCTATTTTGTGAATGAAAAGATAAGTACAAATTTCATGAACATAGAATTTTCCGTATTTCTTATACAAAAGTATGCATGAATTTTAATGTATAAAAAGGTGCATATTTCTTTGATGAAAAATAGAATTTTTATTGTTTCGTATATGAAGAGATGGGTGCATATTTCATGAATAAAATATAGTTTTCTGTATTTCATATATGAAAACATGGGTGCATAGTTCATGGATGAAAATGGAATTTTCCATATTTCATATATGAAAACATGGTTGCTTATTTCAAAGATGAAAATAGAATTTTCTATATCTCATATATAAACAGAGAAGGCAATGGCAACCCTTTCCAGTACTCTTGCCTGGAAAACCCCATGGACAGAGGAGCCTGGTAGACTACAGTCCATGGGGTCTGGAAGAGTCGGACACGGCTGAGCGACTTCACTTTCACTTTTCACTTTCATGCATTGGAGAAGGAAATGGCAACCCACTCCAATATTCTTGTCTGGAGAATCCCAGGCACAGAGGAGCCTGGTGGGCTGCCGTCTGTGGGGTCGCACAGAGTCGGACACGACCTACACGACTTAGCAGCAGCAGCAGCAGCATATATAAACATGGGTGCATATTTCAAGATGGAAATAGAACTTTCTACATGTAATATATGAAAACATGGGTGTATATTTCATGAATGAAAATGGAACTTAATATTTCATATATGAAAAAATTTGATATTTCATATATGAAGCTATGGGTACATATTTCATATGAAAATAGAATTTTTTATACTTCATATATGACACTATGGGTGCCTGTTTCATATATGAACATAGAATTTTCCATATTTCTCATGTGAAAATATGGGTGCATATGTCATACATAGAGTAAAATTTTCTGTATTTCATATATGAAAATATTTATATTTCACAGAGGAAAATATATGTTTATTTCATATATGAAAATAGAATCTTCTGTATTTCACAGATGGATAATATAGGCACATATTTCATATATGAATAGAGAATTTTCTTTATCTCATAGGTGAATATATAGGTGCATACTTCATATGTGAGAGTTTTCTATATTTCATAAATGAAAAGATAGGTGCAAATTTCATATATGAAATATAATTTTCTATATATCATGGTTGTTGAATATTTCATATATGAAAATAGAATTTTCTGTATTTCATATAGAATAACATAAGCTCAGTTGTGGTAATGTCAGATCCTAGGCTTAGTGTCTTGATAGCTTTTATTCGGGCATGCCAACATTGTCCTTTGTTGTGGCTCTTGCCAATGTACGTTCCCAGTGACAGTGTAGGAGGTTTCTCCTTACTCCAAACTCACTCCTGCACTTATTGTAGACTTGAGGATAGCCATTCTGGCCGGTGGGATTTTATTTCTCATTGTCATTTTGATTGGCTTTCCTCCTGTAATGATTAGGGCTGCTGAGCATCCTGTCCTGTGGCGGAGGTATAGGGTTTGTTGAGGTTTTTTCCCTTTAAGGGTGTGAGGAAAATAGGTCTGTGGTAGTTGGGGTTGTTTGTGTTTGGAATTTATCTTGCAATATCGGCCACAGAACACTCCCTGAGGGCAGCTGTCAGGAGCTTCCGCCCAGCCCTTGTGAGTTAGCGGTGCCAAGTTCTAGCGGTCAGATGTAGTTACAGGAAGTGTCCACGAGGCGACAGCACTTTCTGATGCCCACCTTTGGTTCTTGGGGCAAGCAGAGGTTTCCAGAAAGTCGGCTTCCGGGCTGTGAAATAGAGTGGAATGTGCCTGAGCAAACAACCCAAGTTGTGTCTCACTACTTTTTCCTCCTAAAGCATCACACACACACTCTTCTTGATAGCATCACTTTTTTCACCTTAGCCCTTCTTGATAGCTGTTTTTTGTACTTTCGGAGTCTGTCCATATACTGGCTGTAGCCAGTCTATATTACCACCAACAGCTTAGGGGTATTCTTTTTCTTCCATGCTGTCTCGGTATTTGTTGTTTGTCGACTTTTGATGATGGCCATTGTGAGTAGTGAGATTTGATGTCCGTTATCGTTTTGATTGGCATTCCTGCAGACATTAGGAATGCTGAGCATCTTGTCCTGTGGTGGAGGTTTGATTTAGTTTTATTTTTGGTTTTTTACTTTAAAGGGTGTGAGGACAATTTACCTTTGTTAGTTGGCTTCCTGGAGTCGGCTGGTTTTGGAATATGTCTCTCCAATACCCGCCCCAGGGCATTTCCTGAGGGCGGCTGTCATTAACAGAGCCGCAGCCCTTGTGAATTGAGGTGTCTGTGTGCACTGGTGATCAAGTTGTAGTTACAGACGATGTCCACAAGACGGCAGCACTTTTATGCCCACCTTTGGTTCCTGGGGCGACTGGATCCTTAGGGAAAGTTGGCTTTCTGGTCTGTGAACTAGAGTGGAATGTGTCTGAGCAAACACCCAAGAGCTTGAGTCTCACTTCTTTCTCCCTTAAAGCAGCTCACAAACACACCGTCCAGACTAATTCCTCCTGGGTCCACAGCACACTGCTGAGGGTGCCTATGTGCCTAGGAGGCTACACTCTCAGGAAGGAGGCTTGAGCTGGGACCCCCAGAGCCAGGAAAAGTGGAGGCTCCATGATTATTGCTCCAACTCTGAGAGGCCTTGATCCCACTCAGCACTCTGGTCCTCACAGCAGACAGTAGAATTTTAAAAAGGGTTCAACGGATGGCACTGTGCCAGGCTGTGTCAACCCCACCCCAGTTCAGCAGTGGGACCCAAGCCTGCTCAGCCTCCAGGGTTGGGATAGCATCCCACGTCAGGAAGGTCGGAGATAATAGAGTAGCCACTGCTTTTCCTTCCTTTTCTTTAACATCTTGTTGATGCTACACTGCAGTACAGTCAGTTCAAATGTTGTGTTTGTTGTGAGCGCACAGGTGACAGATTTGGGTATCTGTGGGACATCTCTATTGTCTTTTGGGACTTTTTT
>ML663016.1:0-60345 GCA_007570785.1 Antilocapra americana
TCTATCTGTTTTTGTAACCTGTTCCTCACTATCCAGCAGAGCTGCGGGCTCCTTGATCCTCATTTTAGGAGTCCAGGTTGATCTCGCCTGCAGCAGCAGGCTCTCGCCTCAACTGAAGGGACACCAGGAGGTTCCTGGCCTGCGGGTGGAGCTCATCGGTCCTGGGGCTGACTCCGAGGGAGGTCGGCCTCTCTATGGGCAGAGCAGTCTTCTCCAGTTATACTTCCCCTCCCAGCCCCATTTCTTCTGCTTCCCTCAGCTTTGATTGCTGCAACCCCATCTATGGACAGACTCTGAACCCTCAGAACTTAAAGAAGACGTCTGGGGGCTCCTCAGGAGGTGAAGGAGCTCTCCTGGCAAAAGGAGGTTCCATCTTGGGCATGGGTACCGACACCGCGGGCAGTATCCGTATTCCAGCCAGCTTCTGTGGTGTCTGTGGTATCCGGGTCACAGGACACCGCCTCAGGTACTTGGTGGTGGTGGGGTCTGGGTAGGCTCAGCCCTGCCTGGAGGAACTAAGGGTCTTGTTCATATAACGATTCTCATTAGCTCAGTACTAGGGGAAGTAGATGAGGTAGAAGGACTTCCAGTAACTCCTGCCTCAGCCCTGCCGCTAAACACACTATGTTTGGTATAGGAGGGAGTGGGATAGACTGTCTACTCATTCATTATTTCATTAATTCATTCATCCGTCCATCAGTTCATCTACCTCCCTCTTTTCCTTCCTCATACATCGATCCATCCATTTATCCATCTATATCAATTTCTCATCCATTCATTCATCCATGCAGTCGCCACCCCAGTTTCTATCCATCAAACAATTTCACCATTCATCTGCCATTTAATTTATTTGACAAATGTTTATTGAGAGTTTACTCTGTGTCAGACACTGAACTAGGTACTTGGGATGCATCAGTGAACAAAATGGACAATATCCTAGCCTTTGAAGAATTTACACACATCCTTCCTTCCATTCATTTATTCGTTCATTTGGACATTTATCTCTCCATCCATCTACTCAACTAGCCATCCATCAATCCACATTTTACTCCATTCATCTGTCCACCCAGCAATCCATCCATATTTCCATTAATTTTTGCATCTGTTTTGCACTCACTCATACATCTATCCACCCATCCACCCATATTTCAACCCCACTCTGACTACCTACACTGTGTGGCCCTATACAGGGACACAGAACACTCTCAGATCCAGCCCTGAGCCCTGTCGTGCTCCTTAACATCCAACTGGCTTATACCTGATGCAAAGAGCTGATTCATTCGAAAAGACCCTGATGCTGGGCAAGATTGAAGGCAGGAGGAGAAGGGGACGACAGAAGAGATGGTTGGATGGTATCACCGACTAAATGGACATGAGTTTGATTAAACTCCGGGAGTTGGTGATGGACAGGGAGGCCTAGTATGCTGTGGTCCATGGGGTTGCAAAGAGTCGGACACGACTGAGCAACTGAACTGAACTGAATCCAGGCTTAAGAGAGGGTCAAAGAGAGGGATGACGTTGACATTTTCTTCAATAGAATTTATTAAAGGCCAAGATTTTACACTTTTAGAAGCAGGTCAAAGGCAGGGAAGGCTTCCTGGAGGAGGCAGCATTTGAGCTTGGTTTTAAAGGATGGACATGCAGAGTTGGAGAAACATCTTCAGTTCAGTTCAGTTCAGTCACTCAGCTGTGTCTGACTCTTTGCAACCCCGTAGACTGCAGCATGCCAGGCTTCCCTGTCCATCACCAACTCCTGGAGCTTGCTCAAACTCATGTCCATTGCGTAGCATCTAGAAGGCTGTAATTCTATAAGCAGCCTATTTTGCCTGGAGCAATGTGTGAGTATGTGTGGAAGGGAAGTTATGGAAAGAGTTGATAATTTAGAGCCTTGAAGGGAAGTAAAAGGGCTCAGATTTATGCTGTGGACAGTAAAGAGTCATGGGCGGGTTGAGGCAGCTCTTATTCTTGTGTGCTGGGCCCTGGGGGAGTGCACTGGCTGGGTGTTCCAGCCTCTTTGGCACCTAAGTCCTTCCCTTCTGGTGCTGAGCTGGGCTCTGGGTGGGTGGGGTTTTGCAGCTTCGCTGGAGTTGCCTCTGCTGTCAAGGGCAGGAAAACAGGTAAGCTCTTGTCTGGGTTGGCCACATCCATTCAAAGGCAACCTGCTTGCCTTTCTCCCAAGGACATTTGACTGTATCTCAGGCAGACCAGCCCCACCAGTGACTAGGGAGTATGGGGGAAGGTTCTGCTCGGCTTCCTAGTCCAGTGACTCTTGCCCCTTGGAGAGGTGCTTCCTGTTCTTTAGCTTTCACCTCGCTTGCTGGTCTCCTAGTGCTCTGTCCCAGAGAAGAATCTCCCTTCAGGCCAGAAGGTTGTTTGAGCTAGTCTGCCAACTCTACTCATTCTCAACCCCTGACCCAAGGTGGCCCCAGGGCCTCTTCACTTTGCCCAGATCATGGCCCTGGGCCCCACCCGGTGGGGCCAGGCAGCGAGGGTCCCCAAAGCAGACGGGATGCGGCATGTCTGCCTCTTTCCACCCCCTCTGTACAGTGATCCCGGTGGTTGGCCCCTTGGCCTGGGACGTGGAGGGCCTGGCCCTGTGCCTGCGAGTGCTGCTGAGTGAACACATGCATCAGCTGGACCCCACCGTGCCCTTCCTGCCCTTCAGGGAGGAGGTGAGCTGGGCAGGAGGGCTCCCTCTCCTCTCCCTGCAGTCCTCAACAGCCAGCCTAGGCCCATTCCCTGTGAAGCCCTCCTTTCCCAGCCCCAGTGCAGTGAGCGGGAAGCCCACATGCTCAGTCAGTTCATCCCCCAACCCGACCAGATGCCAGCTGCTTTGGCTTCTGTGCCACCTGGAGCCACAGATGATATTACCCCAGAGAGGGACTCCATCATCATTTGCCTAACACACAGGGGCAGTAAACTCAGCAAGTGTGGTGTAGAGAGCCTGAGATCAAGGGAAGCTGGGCTGTTAGGCCTCTAGGTAACCCTGGCCAAGTCACATCGCTTTGCTAGGCCTCAGCCTCCACATTGGTAAGTGGAGATGCTGAACCAGAATTTTGCTCCAGACCCTTCTAGCTGTGACTCTTCATTTTTGCATTAACTCACTCAGGAACATTTATTGGTACCTACATTTATTGGTGGCTCTTTGTAGCTCATCCTAACACTCAGTCTATAGAGTGAGGGTCACTCCTCCCATTTACAAGTGAGGAAGCTGAAGGGAAGTGAAATGACTTTCTGATGACCACACAGTGGCTTGGAACCCAGCCCTATCTGACTCCAGGATCTGCTGTGTAGGGAGAGTCTCTGTCTACCATTCACCAGTGTCTATTCATCTGATTCCCTACACATATTGTAGTACAATCAGCCTGTGGTCACTGTCTATTATCTATTATTCACCTCCATTGGTCTCTTCATCCTCTTCCTCTCTTGATCCTTCTTTGGCTTTAAGATACTGTGTCTATTCATGTACTTACTTGCCTGCCTGCCCACTCAGCTCCATCCATTCATTTATCCACCCATCCATTTATCTGTTTAACCCTTGTCCACCCACCCATTCACCATGTCATACACCCACCCTTTCATTCATGGATCTGTTTAACTATCCACTCCAGCTACCCAATCAGTCATGTCCCCATCCATTTCTTCCTCTTCTGGAGGGTTCTTCAGAGGACCTAAACCCTGGGAGAGTATATAGGGAGGCTTCAAGGGGCCCTTGGAATGAGGCCACCTTGTCTTCTGGCCAATCTCCCCTCAGAGCCCTACCCAGCCTCTCTTTCCCCAAGGTGTACTCCAGTAACCGTCCCCTTCGAATTGGCTACTATGAATCAGATGGCTTCACCCAGCCATCACCTAGCATGGCCAGGGCTGTGAAACTCACATCCAGGCTGCTCCGGGATGCAGGACACCAGGTAGGCTTACTTAGCCCTTGTGGGGGAGGCCAGATCAGTGAGGATGCTGGGCTGGTCCATTCTTGGAGAAAAAGGCTACATCTGAGTTTGCACTAGTGAGATCATTGTGTTTCCCCTAGGCTTCCTAGAGACTGATGGAGTGGAGGTGGGGACAGGGTGGATCCAATCCTGTGAGGAAGGCATCCCCCTTCAGTAGCAGGGACTCAGACTCATTTCTGTAAT
This sequence comes from Antilocapra americana, assembly GCA_007570785.1. NCBI lineage: Eukaryota > Metazoa > Chordata > Mammalia > Artiodactyla > Antilocapridae > Antilocapra > Antilocapra americana. Next base: position 4,131 of record ML663016.1, read on the forward strand.
TCCTAGAGCTTGGGTTTCTGTGGTCTCCATCAAATGGCTGTAAGGCACCTCTTGTCCTCAGAGTGCCCCTCTTCTTCCCCTACTTCCCATGCCCCAGTGGTTTGTCCCTGCCCCACCACTCCTTTGAGAATTGCTGAGCCAGTCCCTTCATCTCTATGAGCCTCAGGTTGCTACCGCACTGGGTAGCTGTGATGATTGAATGAGTTCACAGTAAAGCACTTGGCAAGGGGCTGGATCACAGTTAAGCAAGCAGCTCGAATTCTGTCTCATCTCTGTGTGGGGGTGAGGGGGTGGGCAGAGCACAAAAGCTTCCCAAGCTTGCTGAGGAGCTGATGTGGTATTCTCTCTTTAAACCCTGAGGGATGCAGAGAGAACACGGGGCAGAGCGGGAGGAGCTCCAGGCCCTGACTTGGCCTCTCTCTTTCCAGGTCATCCCCTTCTCTGTCCCACAAACAGAGTATGCCTTCTTTCACCTGTTCCTAGAGAGTCTGTATGCTGATGGAGGAGCCACCCTTCTGGAGAAACTGTATGTCTGCTGGGACTCATATGTGGCAGAAATGGGGTTGAGGAAGGGGCTGGTGGCAGCCTGAGCCCTAGGTGTGGAGCCACAGCCTGGGCTGCTTTGGTGCCTCTGGCTTATTGTGTGACAGTAAGCAGCCAAGTCACCCAACCAAGCCCTGCCTTCAGGACACACATGTGCTGGGGTGGTGCTGCTGGGAACAGAGCATTTCTTTGGGTCAAACCCCTCTCTGTAGCTTATCTACAGAGGGGAAGCAGATGGCTGGGTGATGGCCTGCCGAAGGCCATAACTGACCAGCTGTGTGTCTGTGGTTCCTCAGTAAGGGGGACATTGTGGACCCCTCCTTGAAGGACTTAGTCACCTCCCTCAGGTTGCCAGACTCACTCAAACGTTTCTTGGCCTGGATCTTGAAGTATATGGTGAGTGTGGGTTCAGAGTGGGAGGGGCTGGAGGGGGGGAAGGGCCCAGAGAGGACAAGGGGCTCAGAGAGGGGAGGGGGCCCCTTGGGGGTGAGGGGTGGGGTGGAGGTGGGGGTCAGGTCAGAGAGGAAGATGAGGCGCAGAGGAAGATGAGGTTCAGAGAAAGGCTCAATGGGAGAGGAACTGAAAGAAGGGGGATGGGGGCTAAGAGGGGGCAAGGCTGTCAGAGAAGGGAGGGGGCTTCAGGGAAAATCAGAGAGATGGGGCTTCAGTGAGAGGGAAGGGGGTTCAGAGAGGGGGATCAGGGTTTGGTGCTGTGGTTAGGGGTTTGGTGGGGGAGCGGGGCACAGTTTCCGTTCCTAGACCCTATGGTTTCTGAAAGTGCTCTCCCCCTCTCTCCCCACTTCCAGGAGCCCCGGGTCAGCCAGTGTTTAGAAAAGTTGTGTGGAGTAGGGTGAGTGATCAAGCCTCCTCAGGTCCAATTCACAAGGGGTTTCCTTGGGAACTGGGTGAGGGTCATGTGGCTGGGGGCCTTGTCCACTGTGAGCAGGGCTTTTTAAGGCTTTGGGGTCTAATTAGGGCTTTAGAATCATGCCTGACATGGGGTTAACTTTAGACTTTGGGGGTGGGACTGGGGTTTCATTTGGAGTTGAACTCTGAGTACACACTAGAATTGAGTTAGGTTGGGATAAAAGTTAGGCCTGAGTTGAAGTTAGGTTTGGGTCAAGGTTGGGGTTAAGATTGGAGTTGGGGATGGGGATGTGGTTGGGAGAGGAGTCTGGTTTGGGTTTGCTGTTGAGCTTGCCCTGGTGGGCTTGGAATTGAGGTGCTGGTTGGAACTGGGGCTGGAGCAGCCTGAGGGTTGACCCAGGGCCTCACAGCTTAGGGGAAGGGACCTGGGGTTTTGAGGGAGCCTGTGGGTCCCTGTCACAGGTGGTGGGCTTTGACCAGGGGATGGGTCCTCTTGGGAACATTGGACATGTAATGGGTCTTGGCCAGGAGACAAGGTACAGGGTGATTCCCAGGCCATCAGCTGATTTGCAGCCTGCAGAGAGTCCAGAACTCGCCTCCTGGGTGTCACATCCCCATTTGTATAAAAAGCAGTCTTCCCATGCTGACCTTTGGACTTCTTCTTCCTCATTCCCCAGGACACCTAAGAAACTGTGGGAGCTGCACGAAGCAGTGCAGGTAATACCTGCCTGGGGAGACCTCAAGGGACTGCCAGAACTGGGGCAGCAGACCCACCACCCTGTCACTGGGTGGTGACAGGAGTAGCCCAGCAGATGGGAGATCTCTGTCTTGGCCTTCAGGGGAAGCCCAGCTGCACCCGGAGGCTGACCAGGAGGTTAATGTAGTCTGCCTCCCTGGGGCCAGGGTGATACATTGTCCCCAGATCACTGTAGCTTGAGACTGTCCTTCCCATCCCTCCTCTTGGGCCCCTGGGAAGACCCTGACTTCCCCCCGCCCCACCCCCATCTCAGTCTGCACCTCACAGCCTGGGAATTCTTCCTGGTGTTTAACCTGATTCAACCTGGCGGCATCTGATTTTGTCCTGCAAACAGTGACCTCTGCCAATCTCACCTTTGCTGCCTGCCACTATTCCTGCAGGAATATCAGCAAGAGTTCATAGCCAAGTGGAGGTCCCTGGGCCTGGATGTGCTGCTGTCTCCAGCTCTGGACCCTGCCTTCTACATTGGCTACCCTGCCAAGGCACAAAGTGAGTGAACACTGGGTCCTTGGCAGGGGGTGGGGTGGGGGTGGGGCTGCGGCGTCCAGGACTTCTGAGTCCTCCCACTGCCTCTGGCCTTTACCTCTGATGTTAGTTACTATTTAAAAAAAATTTCTTACATGGAGATAAAATTCAGATAACATAAATTCACCATTTAAAGTGTACAACTCAGTAGTTTTTAATATATTCAGGGTGTCATGCAACCACCACCACTATCTGGTTCCAGAACATTTTAATCATCCTGAAAAGAAACCCTGTACCTGTTATCAGTCCCTACCAATTTCATTCCCTTTGTTTGTTTGTTCGTTTGTTTTGGCTTTATTGCGAAGTTTCTGGGATCTTAGTTCCCTGACCAGGGATTGAACCTGTGCCCCCTGCAGTGGAAGCATGGAGTCCTAACCACTGGACCACCAGGGGATTTCCTCCATTCACTTAAATTTTTTTTTTTTTTTAATTTCACTGCACTGGATCTTAGTCGTATCATGCAGGATCTAGTTTCCTGACTGGGAATCGAACCTGGGCCTCTTTCCCTGGGAGCACAGAGTCTTAGCCACTGGACCACCAGGGAAGTCCCTCCATTCACTTTTTAAAAGAACTTTATTGAAGTATAATTTACATGAGATAAAATTCACCAGTTTTAAGTAACTTGGTGAATTTTAACATATGTTTGTATACATGTATCAGTTCAGTTCAGTTGCTCAATCATGTCCAACTCTGCAACCCCATGGACTGCAGCACGCCAGGCTTCCCTGTCCATCGCCAACTCCCAGAGCTTGCTCAAACTCATGTCCATCAAGTTGGTGATGCCATCCAACCATCTCACCCTCAGTCTTCCCCTTCTCCTCCACCACCTAATCACAACAGAGACTATTTCCTTCATTAGCCAAATTTTCTTCACGCTCTGTTGTGTTTCTTGCCACCACTGGTCTGCTTTCTATCACTATAGTTTTGCCTCATCTAGGATTTCGTATAAGTAAAATCAAAAGATATGAGGCGCAGGGGTCTGACTTCTTTCTCTTAGCATATCCATTCACTCTTAACATGCTTTCTGTAGCCTCACTTCCAGAGGTGGCCTCAGCCCAGCAGCCCACCTGCAGATGCAAGCAAGCCTCAACACAGGGCAGCCACCCACGTGTAGCGCAGCTGCAGGTAGAGGTGATGCCACGCAGAATACAAACCCCCCTCAAGCCTGGGCTCCTCTCCTCAGGACCCCCCTACAGTGGTTGCCCAAGCCATATCCCACACTTGGCTCTGCTCTAGTGTCTTCTGTCCACCTCCCTGACACTCTGATGCTCACTCACTGCACACAGGTGGCTGCTGGGAGGAGCTACCTTTTCAGTTGGATTGCACTGGATTGCACTCCAGCCCTCTTGGAGCCCTGAGTACAGGAGGGCATGGCTGCATCCTCTGCCAGCCACTAGTTGTGTATCTGTCTGCCTCCTTGGTTTTCCATTTGGACACGGGGAATAGTAATCCTTTTCTCACAGAGGAGGGGAGGAGTCAAGGACTCAGCAGTGTAGAGAGGGGAGTGCAGTGCCTGGCACTCAGTAAGGCTTTGTAGTGTGGATTCTTTCTATGAAAAAAAAATTATTGACATATAGTGATTTACAATGTTGTCTTAGTTTCAGGTGTATAGCAAAGTGAATTAGTATACCCCATGAGCCACAACTGACTCAGTCGAATTTTTAAAAAATCAAAAAAAACAACAATATAATGAGGCCAGGGGGGCTTCCCTGGTGGCACAGATAATAAAGAATCTGCCTTCAACGCAAGAGACCCAGGTTTGATCCCTGGAGGAGAGTGGCAACCCACTCCACTATTCTTGCTTGTAGAAACCCATGGACAGAGGAGCCTAGCAGGCTACAGTCCATGGGGTCACAAAGATACGGACACAACCGAGCAACTAACACCCATACATATACCCACTCTTTTATTTTAGATTCTTTTCCCACACAGGCCATTACAGAGTACTGAGTAGTTCCCTGTGCTATGCAGCTGGTTCTTACTAGCTATATAATTTATATATAGTAGTGTGTATCGGTTAAGTCATGTCCAACTCTTTGTGACCCCATGGACTGCAGCATGCCAGGCTTCCCTGTCCATCATCAACTCCCGGAGCTTGCTCAAACTCGTCCACAGAGTTGGTGATGCCATCCAACCTTCTCATCCTCTGTCATCCCCTTCTCCTCCTGCCTTCAATCTTTCCTAGCATCAGGGTCTTTCCCAGTGAGCCAGTTCTTCACATCAGGTGGCCAAAGTATTGGAACTTCAGCTTCAGCATCAATCCTTCCAGTGAATATTCAGGCCTGATTTCCTTTACAATTGACTGGCTTGATCTTCTTGCAGTCCAAGGGACTCTCAAGAGTCTTCTCCAACACCACAGTTGAGAAGCATCAGTTCTTTGGCACTCAGCTTTCTTTATAGTCCAACTCTCACATCCATACATGACTACTGGAAAAACCATAGCTTTGACTAGATGGACCTTTGTTGGCAAAGTAATGCCTCTGCTTTTTAATATGCTGTCTAGGTTTGTCATAGTCTTTCTTCTAAGGAGCAAGTATCTTTTAATTCATGGTTGTAGTCACCATCTGCAGTAATTTTGAAGCCCAAGAAAATAAAGTCCATCACCGTTTCCGTTGTTTCCCCATCTATTTGCCTTACAGTGATGGGACCAGATGCCATGATCTTAGTTTTTTGAATGCTGAGTTTTAAGCCAGCTTTTTCACTCTCCTCTTTCATGTTCATCATGAAGCTCTTTAGTTCCTGTTCGCTGTCTGCCATAAAGGTGGTGTCATCTACATATCTGAAGTTATTGATATTTCTTCCGGTGGTCTTGATTCCAGCTTGTGCTTCATCCAGCCCAGTATTTCATATGATGTACTCTGTATATAAGTTAAATAAGCAGGGTGACAATATACAGTCTTAACGTACTCCTTTCCCAATTTGGAACCATATCTTTGTTCCATGACTGGTTCTTACTGTTGCTTTCTGACCTGCATAGATTTCTCAGGAGGCAGGTAAGGTGGTCTGGTATTCTTGTCTCTTTAAGAATTTTCCACAGTTTGTTGTGATCCACACAGTCAAAGGCTTTGGTGTAGTCAATGAAGCAGAAGTAGAAGTTTTTTTTAAATTCTCTAGCTTTTTCTGTGATCCAATGGATATTGGCAATTTGATCTCTTGCTTTTCTGCCTTTTCTAAATCCAGCTTGAACATCTGGAGGTTCTCAGTTCACATACTGCTGCTGAAGTCTTGCTTGGAGAATTTTGCTAGCATGTGAGATGAGTGTAATTGTGTGGTAGTTTGAGCATTCATTGGCATTGCCTTTCCTTGGGATTGGGATGAAAATTGACCTTTTCCAGTCCTTGGCCACTGCTGAGTTTTCCAAATTTGCTGGCATATTGAGTGCAGCACTTTCAGAGCGTCATCTTTTAGGATTTGAAATAACTCAGCTGGAATTCCATCACCTCCACTAGCTTTGTTTGTAGTGGCCCACTTGACTTCACACTCCAAGACGTCTGGCTCTAGGTGAGTGATCATGCCATCGTGATTATCTGGGTCATGAAGATATGTTTTGTATAGTTCTTCTGTGTATTCTTGCCACCTCTTCTTAATATCTTCTGCTTTTCTTGGGTCCATACCATTTCTGTCCTTTATCGAGCCCATCTTTGCATGAAATGTTCCCTTGGTATCTCTAATTTTCTTGAAGAGATCTCTAGTCTTTCCCATTCTGTTGTTTTCCTCTATTTCTTTGCATTGATCGCTGAGGAAGGCTTTCTTATCTCTCCTTGCTATTCTTTGGAACTCTGCATTCACATGGATATATCTTTCCTTTTCTTCTTTGCCTTTTGCTTCTCTTCTTTTCTCTGCTATTTGTGAGGCCTCCTCAGACAACCATTTTGTCTTTTTGCATTTCTTTTTCTTGGGGATAGTTTGATCACTGCCTCCCATACAATGTTACAAACCTCCATCCATAGTTGTTCAGGCACTCTATCAGATAAAATTCCATGAATCTATTTGTCACTTCCACTGTATATGTCAATCCAAATCTCCCAATTTATCCTTCCCCTCCCTTTTGATGACCATAAATTTGTTTTCTATATTTATGACTCCATTTCTGTTTCATAAATAAGTCTTTTTGTATTATTTGTTTTAGAATCCACATATAAGCAATGTCATATGGTATTTGTCCTTCTGTGTCTGACTTACTTCACTCAGGATGACAATCTCTAGGTCCATCCATGTAGCAAATGACATAATTTTGTTCTTTTTATGGCTGAGTAATATTCCATTATATGTACACACCACATCTTCTTTATCCATTCCTCTGTCAATAGACATTAGACTTCATCTATATCTTGGCTACTGTAAATAGTGCTGTGATGAACACTGAGGTGACTGTATCTTTTTGAATTATGGATTTCTCTGCATATATGCCCAGGAGTGGGATTGCTGGATCATAGCATAGGTCTTTTTTAACTTTTTAAGGAACCTCCATACTCTTCTCCATACTGGTTGCACTGATTTACATTCATACCACCAGTGTAGATAGGAGGGTCCCCTTTTCTCCGTATCCTCTCCAGCATTTATTTTTTGTAGTGATTTTGATGATGGCCATTCTGACCTGTGTGTGGTGATACTTCATTGTAGTTTTGATTTGCCTTTCCCTAGTAATTAGTGATGTTGAGCATCTTTTCGCGTGCTTTTTGGCCATCTGCACAGAGCAGATTCTGACCCTCTCCTTCCCTCCACTGTGGGGAGCAGTAGTAGGCAGCTGTTAGACCGATTCCCTGCACTGAGACAGCTAGTGCAAGCAGAAGGCTGCAATTCCAAGAAACATCCCAAGGGGGCACCCACATTCTGTTCCGTCTTTTTCTTTTTTAAAAAAAAGTAATCAATTATTTATTTGTCTTGGTTGCAGCACTCAGAGTTCTCATTGTGTCATGCGGGATCTTGTTGCAACACAGACTCTCTAGTTGTGGTGCTTGGGCTCAGTTGCTCGGAGGGATGGGGGCTCTTAGTTCTCTGACCAGGGATCGAACCCACATCCCTTGCATTGCAAGGAGGATTCTGAACTACTGGGCCATTAGGGCAGTCCCCTGAGTTTTCTGAGCTGATCATTTCCCTGAGCTTACCTGGATCTTCCTACAGCAAGCAGTTTCTACTTGGGCCTTTACAACCTCCTGAACTTCCCTGCCGGCGTGGTGCCCGTCACCACCGTGACGCCACAGGACGAGAAGGAACTGGCCTTCTACAAAGGCTACTACAGAGATAGCTCCGACAGAAGTTTCCAGGAGGTCAGTTTCCCTCTCTGCCTCTCCTGCTGTTGGGGTGGGGTTGGGCCAGTCCCTCTCAGTGTTTGCTCTTTACCATCTCAGCTGCAGTTTCACCCCATCACTGAAGACACACTATTTTGACCTCCAAGTCAGCCTCTGTCTTTGTGAGGGGAGAATACTGTGCAAAAGCAGTGGTTTTCTTGACACTTCTGTAGGGAAGGTCAATCCCAGAGACAGGGGCGGTGAAGCAAGGTGAAGGCTAGGAGGTTACTGTGAAGATTACAAGGTGAAGGTACTGGTTGGCAGGTCACTATGTAACTGAACTGGACTCAGTTTTTTCTCTAGGAAGGCAGGATTTGGGCTTCCCTTGTGGCTCAGTTGGTAAAGAATCTGTCTGCAATGAAGGAGACCTGGGTTCAATTCCTGGGTTGGGAAGATCCCCTGGAGAAGGGAAAGGTTACCCACTCCAGTATTCTGGCCTGGAGAAGTCCATGGACTCTATATACAGGCCATGGGGTCAAAAAGAGTCTGACATGACTGAACGACTTTCACTTTCATTTTTCGGTCTACTTTCACTTTGTGGGGTTGTGTTAAAGGTTAAATCGAAAAAGAGTGAAGCAATTAGCACAATGCCCTGTATGTAGGAACTATTGAATAAATGCTATTACTAATTCAGAGAGGGCTTCACAAAGGAAATATTTCTATGGACCTATTGAATTCATGGTCTAAAATAACCGACTTGGGTAAGAGAGAGGAAGAGAGAGAGGGAAAGAGAGAAACTGGCTCTGAAAAGTATGCATGTGTCTGAGTCAGACATTAAGTAACTTATTTTTCCTGGAAATTGATTCTAGTGCTAGAGTTACCCAGTGGAACTGCTGACCTGAATTCTGTGAAAATAACAATAATGATACTATCTAATGTGTCTTGAGCTCTTACTCTGTTCCAAGAGCTGTTTAAAAGTGCTGTATATATATTAAATCATTAAATCCCATAACTGTCCCATGAGGTTTTGCAAATGAGGAAATGAAAGAACAGACAGGTTAAGGGACTTGACCAAAGCCACATAGGCAGCTGAAGTGAAGGCGCCAGGACCCGAAGCCATGGGACCTGGCTCCAGAGACAAAGGCAAGTAAGGGCTTATATGGTATCATCTTGAAGCAACGAAAATGTGTTTGAACGCCTACAAGTAGGTTTGATTTTCATGGCAGGGACTCAGGCTCAATCCCCATACTCCTGGAGCTGTGTCTGGGGTCAAGGCACCCCTTTCCTTGCGGAAGTGCAATTAGGCCCTGGGTCAGGGATTTGCACATTCTCTTTCCCTTTGCTGAGAACATGGGGTGGATACTCAGTTTTACATTTCATCCTTAGAGTCAGCTGTCTACATAGGGAGCAAGTTTTCCATCCTAACCCTGGAGAATTGTAGCCAAAGCAGAACAGTTTTGCAGGTTTTGCTGAGAGCTGAGGAAGCCTGGAACTCTGAGATCCAGGACATGTCTACTTTAATATAGACTGGGGGTGAGATATTTGGATTAATACACACTTATGGGTGGTGAGGATGGCTGGGCAAGGGGCCTGTGAGCAGGAAGCAGGCTCTGAGTCCATAGGCCCTCTCTCCATGCAGGCGGTGAGAGGAGCTGTAGGGCTTCCGGTGGCTGTGCAATGCATCGCTTTACCATGGGAAGAGGAACTGTGTCTCCGGTTTATGAAGGAGGTGGAGACCTTGGTCAAGAACCAGATGGAACCCAAGTGACAAGACATTCCTTTTCCTGGAGGTCTTTCTACATCCTCATTCAAGTCTGTTCCTTCCTTCTCATGACTACCAGATCCGTCTCATTTCTCCTCCTCCTGGAAGCCTATCAGAAGTTTTCTTTGTTGTCTCTCTGTGTGGCTGCTCAGTACACAGACTTCCCAGATTATCCCAGCATGGGGAGCAGGGTGAAGTGTTTAATAAACATTTTGACTGGCTGGCTTCGTGATCTCTGGTCTAGATGGGGAGGTAGGGCTGTAGACTTCCCGTGACTGTCTACTTCCAGCTACTCTCCTCCAGTTCAGTCTCTGAGATGCTATCCCAGACTGCAGCAGAGGAGAAAGGGCCCCAAACTGGGAGCTTGGAGACCTGGTCCAAATCTTGGCTCTGCCACTGGCTTGGTGTCTGATGCTAGGCAAGTTACTTCTGCTCTCTGGACCTCAGTCTTATCATCTACAAATTGAGGGGATTAGATTTGATGTCGTCTGTGCTATCTGCCAGTACTTGACTATTATGGGAGAGGTGATTCCTAGGCATTTTTCTGATCAAGAACTTGCCATGGCTCCCACTTTCTAGAGAAAGTTCCATAGAGCAAGGTCATAGGAGTGAAACCAAGTCAGAACAGAGCCTGTGTTGGGAGTTAGTCCCCCACTCACAGTTCAGTGCTTTGCCCACGAGCTGCTAGTTTTTTTGGCCTGACACCCAGCACCTCCTGAGGACCTCCACAGCCTCTCATGGCATGGCTCCACCACAGCGTAACCTGCCTCCATTCCCTCAAACTGGAGCCTTCTTGCCAGCACAAGGCCTGCCTGTGCCTCTGTTCATACTGTTCTCAACTAAACATCATCACTGTCTTTGCTGCCCTTCAAGTCCTGTGTCAAATGTCACTTCCTCCAGGAAGCCTTCTTTGAGCCCTCAGTCTCCTCCATGATTTTCCGTTCACCTGAACTCTCGTGAGTTCAAAACCCAACAAAACTTCCCCTTCCTCTATCCCATTCCTGTTTGTAGCCCTACTGCCAACCAATTAGGCAAACTTATGAACTCATTCCTCCCTGTGCTTGATAGCCCAGACCTCCTGGAGATAATATCCCAGTGCAAATAAGTGGAATTCATCCATCCATTCATTCATTCTACATTTGTTGAGTACCTCCTCAGGAACAAAAATGATGGAATTTTAGGCAGAAAAAGGCCCGAGTTGAACTAAGATGGAGACCCCAGGAATCATACCAAAAAGGCTCCCCTGACTCCAATTTACAATAGAAAGAACCATCTGGGGTGTCCAGGTGCAGGCTGGACGGGGCTACTGCTGACCTCACCTTGGCCTCCACCTCTCCTCAGGTTCTAGCAGAGTCTGAGTCCTCTGCAGGAGAAGGATCTTCATGGCTCCTTCTCTTTTCTTCCTCTCCCATAAGAGGGAGGTCTAAGAGGCTCAGGCCTTCCCAGATGGCTCAGCAGGTAAGGAACCTGCCTGCAATGCAGGAGACTCGGTTCGATGCTTGGGTCAGGAAAATCCCCTGGAGAAGGAAATGGAATCCCACTCCAGTATTCTTGCCTGAAAAAAAAGCCTTGGACAGAGGAGCCTGGTGGGCTGCAGCCCAAAGGGTTGCAAAGAATTGGACACGACTGAGCAGCTGAGGATGCACCCATAGCAAGCACTCAAGTCTTTGGCTTCCCTGGTGGCTCAGCTGGTAAAGAACCCATCTGCCAATACTGGAGATGCAGGAGATACAGGAGACCCCTTGGAGAAGGAAATGGCAACCCACTGCAGTATTCATGCCTGGGAAATCCCATGGACAGAGAAGCCTGGCTGGCTACAGTCCATGGGGTCTTAAAAGAGTAACACAAGACTGAGCACCAACACACACACCTTGTCAAGAAAAGCTCAGAGAAGTGGAGGAGCAGAGAGGTTTTCTATCTCAAATGCCTCCTGCCTCCTTTCCCTACACTCCCGCTGGCCGCACAACTCTGGGCACCAGGGGGCAGCATTGAGCTTCACATAGTCCAGACATTACCTGGCCTTCTCCCTTGTCATCAGGTCTTTCCAGTCTTAGCTCCATTGCCAAGAACACTAGTGGGTGGAGATATAATGAAACAGGAGGACTAGGAATAAACCAGGTGCATTTGCAGATTTTAGGAGATGGGGGAAGAATCCTATTTTTAGCTAAAATTAGCTTACGGAAAGGGAGTGGCAGATACCAGCTCAAGGAGCATAGTTAAATGGGAACCCTCTGGGTGAGCCAGACTTCCCTACAGGCTGGGCTGCTCTCATTTCTCCTGAGCTGAAGTTTGGGGTCAACAACTGCCTTCCTCCCCAGCCCAGCTCCAGCTCCAGCGCTGACCTGTAACTCCTCACTTCCTGCCAGCACCGTCTTCAGCAGAAGCCTCTTCCCCCCCCCCCCAACCCTTACCCCCAGCCCCCACCCCTGGTCTGCCTGACTGTAAGCAGATCACTGGCTTTCTCAGATCCTTTCTTCCTAGGGGCTTCTTCGTGGTGCGTGGGTGTATATGGACCCTCCAGAGACAGGGCATCGCCTCCCCCTCCTCTTCCCACTCATATTACTTCCCGTTGTGGGAAGTTTCATCTGGGTGCCCCAGGTCCAGGTTTTGGCACTGCTTCCTCCAAGGCCTTGGGCAAGTCTCCCAGCTTCTTCAGGCCTCAGTTTCTTCCGTAAGATGGAAATAATGATCGCATCTGGGGCCCAGTCACGGCCTCAGGCTAAGACCTCCACAGAAGATGAAGGCCAGGTGGGAGAGGAGGGGGCTGCCCCTCCTCAGCCTGGGGGTCACTATGGGGCGAGAAGTCAGTTCAGGTCTCCGAGTCTGTGTCCAGAATCCCCAGCTCTTCCTGGGGGGCCACTCTGAGAGCTTTAGTGTGGTTCGCTCATGGAGAGGGGCTGGGCTCAAGAGACAGGAAATTTCCCCAGGGGCGCAGTTGGTTCTACGGGGGCTGGAAGTGAGGCCCCAGACTAGGACCCTTTAGGAAGCGGGACCTGGGGTTCCGGCCCTGTTTCTGCGCTGTAGGATGCAGATAAGACCTATCTCCTTTCTGGGCCTCAGTTTCCCCTTCGGCTACAGGGGGAAGGGGTGTCGGTCTCCTCCCCATCCATCTCGAAGGCTCTGACGGTCCGCCTTGCTTCGCTGCCCGGGGCGCTGTCCGGGCCTCAGCGCCCCACTCCCCGCACTCGCGTGGGCCAGACAGACGGACCCGGCGGAGGCGGCCTTCCCCGCCCTCACACCGCGGGACAGACGGCCGGACGCCACGAGTGAGTCCGGCCGGCTCCCCGGCCGCTCCGCCGCTCGCAGCTCCGCGCACGGGCCGCCCCGCCCGCCGCCCTCCCCGGGCGCCCGCATTAAAGCGCATATGCAAGCCATGAATTATCAACTGAAAGGAGTCAATTACCGGCTCTAAAAACGAGTGTCTGCGCCCGGAGCGCCTGGGGCCATCCGCCTATTTACGGAGCGATTCCCCCCGCCCGGTCTCGGGAGGCAGAGGCGGGAGAGACGGAGCCGGAGACCGGGAGGGAGAGAGCGACGACGGGGAAGAGAGGCTGGAAGGAAGAGAGCCAGAGAGCCGCAGAGACAGGGGGCGAGACCGAGAGACAGAGGTCTGGAGAAACGCGCCGAGAAGCGGACAGGCAGAGGTGGCTCGATTCCCTCTCCGCAGAGCGGGGGCGGTAGAGGTGGAGCAGCTCCTCCTCCCCACGTCCAGGTGGAGACCCAGTCCTCCTGGGCCGAGGGAGGCTGGACTGCTGCCTGGGGCCCTGGGGGCAGATGTGGAGCTCCGATAGGGTGGGGAGCAGAGTTCGTAGAGGAGCCTGGCCTGGCAGGAAACTGGGGAGCAGGGTGCCCTGCAGTCACGTGACCGGGAGCACGCGGTGAAGAACAGGAACGAAGTGAGGACAGAGCCTGATGCGGGGTTGTTTATGTGGCCTCTCAGCACTGAAAGCAGAGAGGTGAAACCAGCCAGCCCCAGGGGCTCAGGAAGTCTGGTCTGCCTCCCAGGCTCCCCTCTCTGGAAACGTTTTTTCCTACTGGGCTCCTGCTCCTTTGACTCTGGGCCTCCCCAGCTGCTCTGCCTGCCTTAGCCTAAGCACACTCCATTCTGTTCTATGATCCAGGTGTGACTTTTTTCCCTGAGGTTTCAGTCAAGTACCATAAGGGCAGGGCCTTGGTGAGTATTGTGCCTGTGGAGGGAGTAGCATACATCTGAATGGTGAGCTGCGCTGGAGGGGCCCTTGGCCAGATCGGAGGCTGTGACCAAGACCAAGAGTTTGGATGGGAAAAGCCAAGTACAAAGCACTCTGCGCAGATCACGTGAAAGGTTTTCAGCAACCCTGGTGCTGGGCTGAGTTCACAGTTTCTGAGTCTAGCACTCGCTCTGCAAAGGGTGAAGGCAGGAGCAGTGGCACGGAGGGGAAGGGTTGGAGGCCAAGGAGCTTAGGCCTGGATCACCAGCGCCAGCAAATTGCTGCCCTGGCTCCCAGGGCTTTGCCTTTAGGGTTTCAGGGGCCCTTCTTCTGCAGTGGGTGGGGACAGGTAACCCCCAGGAAGGAGGGAGGAGTAGAGCTTATAGGGCAGAGGGAAAAGTCTAGGCTTGAGAATCAAGCAGAGCCCCTTCTTTTCTAGCTGTGTGGCTTCTGATAGCCTCTTAACTTCTGAGCCTCAGGTTCCTTCCTGATAAAATGGGGACAGTGCAATCCACTTTTACACGGGTGTTCTCATGTGTGCACAGCACTTTGCCTCAGAGGGGAAGACCCTGCCTAAAATAAGACTAAGAATAGCTGCCACCTATTGAGGCTTGTGGGTGTCAAGCACTGTGACTAGTGCTTGTGAAGTCACTTTGCAGACAAGAAAATTCGAAGAAGGGCAGGGACTGGACTGGCAGTGTCAAGGTGTGAAGTCAGGTCTGACTCCAGATCCTCCTTCATTCTGGTGCCCCAGGGCCTCCCAGACTTGGAACGCCCCATTCACCCCCATCCTGTCCCTTCAGCCCTTCCAGTCTGACTGAGCCCAGGTCTACTGAGGGAGCCATGGAAAGGTGAACAGGTCAGCTCAGGTCTGGCAGAGGTGGCCCCTGGGGTCTTGTTCCCACCGCAGTGGGGGGGGGGGGCCGCGGCGGGTTCCCGCCTGATGAGTCTGCAGCCCTGCCATGCCATTAGCAGGCAGCCAGAGGGGGTGTCTGCAAGCGCCAACACTGGGGTTCCTACAGCCACTCGCCTATTAATGGCTGGTGGCTTTACAGTGATTTATTAGGGCTCCCTCATTTCCCCTTGGTCTGCTATAAACATATTTATACCACCAGAGTGACCGATAAATTTCCCTTATGAATCCCGTTATCTCCCCCATTAACCATCAGTCACCTTTTATGCGGCCACAATGGGCTGGGCCAGGGCACGGGGGGCTGGGTAGGAGGCTGTGGGGCTAGTGAACTCTTCACCTCCCCCACTGCTCCCCAGACAGCTACTGCTGCTGCCTTGGAGCTGCGTCCAGAATGAGGGCATGGGCCTCAGAACACCCTGGACGAGGCAGCTTCCTCCTGGGTCTCAAAATGGGGAGATCCCTCTTGGGGCTACCCTGAGTCTCCCCCTGTAGCTCTGGCTCCATCTCTTCCAGGTGAGCAAGAGTCCTCTGAAGCTGCTACCACTGCTCTTCTTTCTTTCCCCACCCTCAGCTCTCACCCTCATCCCTCTAAGTGCCCCAGAAAGCTAAGACACAGTTGTGGTGGTACCTGGGGCCAGATGCCAACTAGCATTTACCAAGCACCTCCTCTGTGCTAGTCACTTTACATCCATGATTTCCTGTGATACTTACCACAGTCCTGGGGCCAGACATTTGTAGCTCCATTTGCCAGATAAGGAAATGAGGCTCAGAGACATTAAATAAAGAGCCCAAGGTCACCCAATCCAAGGGCAGAGCTGTAATTTGGGGTCTTTCTGGCCCTAAAGCTTATGCTTTCAATTACCACATTTCAGATGCCCTGGTCCAGGAGGGGTTAATCCAAGGAAGTTTTCCAGCAGACAGGGCTACAGAGCAGGGGAGGAAGAGAAGAGAGAAGAAGGGGCCTCAGTGTAAGGCTGGCAGGGAGATGGAGGCGGAGTGGGGAATGATCTCACTTTGGGGAAATCTGGACACCTGTTCAGAGTTGGGCTCCAAGCTGCTGGAGATGGTGGGCAAGGTCTCTCAGAGCCCTAAGGCACCTGTCTTGCCCACATCTGGCAGGACAAGGGGCTGGGTGCATGGCCTGGGCAAGTAGACCAGGGCTTGGCTTAGACTTTCTCAGCTGTGTGACCTCAGCCTTCTGTTGGTACCCAGGCATGGAAGAGTCTGCCCTTGGAGTACCTGATACATCAGCTTCTTTGGAAGACAGTTGTGGGGGGGGGGGGGCAAGGGGAATGCCTGGGAGTTCTGTCTCCTCCACCTTCACCCACAAGGTCAGCCAGAACTGCAGAGAGCACCTTTACAGTCAGGATGACGCACACTTTCCAAGGGAGAAGAGTCTCTAGACTTAGGTAGGCCAGAGTCCACCCTGAGCCTTGGCACTTCTTCTCTGGCCCAAGGGGTATGGGTGTAGGTGTTTTACAGATGAGGGAACTTCAGCCCAAAGAAGGAAAGAATCTGAGCAAAGAGCTGAGCGCAGGGTTAAGGTCTCCCACTGGGAATGCTCAGCAGCATTAGAGCCAGGAGGTAGCAGAATGAAGCCAAGGATGGGGCTGGAGTGTAGCCTGCTGGGTCTGGGTGGTCGCAGGGTGGGGGCTCTGAAGGCTGATCTAATTACTCCTGTCTCCAGCAGTGCCATTGGCCATTCGAGGTGGTCTAGACTGGCCAGGGAAGAAGGGATTAGGGGCTTAACACCCCCAAAGAAACAGATTCTCCTCTAACTTCAAGAGGATATGGGCAGGTCATTCTGGCCTGCCTCCTATGGTCAGAGGGAGGAGCTGAGTAGTCTCAAGGGCTAGTCCATCCATTTCTTGCTCCCCTCTTCCAGTTGGGGAGTTGGGGAGATAGGCACGCTAGGAGGACAGAGGCCTTCTAAGCAGCCTAGAGCAGATTCTGGCCCTTTCTGAGACTCAGCCCTAAATAATCTCCAACTCTAGCTTGGGTCCCAGACTCCTTGCTGCCAAATGCCATGGGGACACCTCTGCCCTCAGATAAGAGCTCCTGAAGTGGGGACCACGACAGAGACAAGCAGACACCACAGCCAAACGCTGCTTGTCTCTGCCCTAGAAGTCCCCAGTCTCGCTGTCTCCTGGTCTCCCTGCTGTTCCCCCTCCTTCCTTTTGCCCTCTCTGTCCTACCCTTACCCACTATCTGTCTGTCTGTCTGCCTGCCTGCCTCTCTCTGGACTGGCAGCCCTCTCCCCCATGTCCTCTCCTTTCTGCAAGGTTGGAGGGAGGGGTAGGGCGGGAGTGTGAGTGTGTGTGTTTGAGAGAGTACAACACTCCCTCTCTCTCCCTTCCCGCCCACCCCCTGCTCTCCTCCTCCCACTCTCTCATACACACACACACTCTCTCTCAGTCATTTTCAATGTCATAAATTTCCACGTCTCTCTCCTCCACTCGGCTATTACCGTCACCAGCCGCGCTCTCGCTCCCAGATGGACTAGGCCATCTCCGCTCTGCAAATGACTCCGGGAGAGAGAGGCAGGGAAGGAGGGAGAGAAAGCAGCAGAGAGACACCGGGAGAGATTGAGAGTTTGAGAGAGAAAGCCAGTGAGCAGAAGACAGGAGACTGGAGCAGAGCAGGGGAGAGAGGCAGCCCAGAGACCTCCGCCCCCTCTTATGCTTCCTCCAAAAAAAGTCATGGCCTGCAGGGAGTCTTTGGGGGGGCCCGGTGTGGGTCAGGGGGGTTGTTTCCTCCCTGGAGCAGGGGGGTGGTTCTGGCTCTGGGGGTGGAGTCAGGTTACCTAGCTCTGCTCCCTGTCCCAAGCCTGGAACTTGATGCCAGTCGTTCCCTTCCACTCACATTTCCGTGGGCCTCAACATGCCAGTGGTGGGCTTGAGGGGAACCAGACACCTGGTATTCCTCCCTCCAGCAGCTCACACGCTCGGAGGCAGACAGACTGGGGTGTTCCCTGTGTAGTACCACTCGGCTAGGACCCCATGAGGACACTCGCGGATGGGGTGGTTTTCAGAGCTCCCACAGTTGAGAGGGAGCTGCCTAGGAGCTGCTTCTCACAGCCTTCAGAATTGGAGGCTTCCCCAGATCTGGGTTTCTCACGGCCAATGGGAGGCCTCCTCCTCCCCTCCTGCTATCTTCACGGTATCTTTTGGATTTCCCAGGACTGGTCTTCGGAAGAGAGCAGGGCCAGGAAGACTTGGGTGGTTTTGGGGAGACAGCATTTCCAGGAGATCCTATAGGATGGAGAGTGAGGCAGAGGGGGTCCAGGTAGGGGTATCCTGGTGGGACCAGGGAGAATGTGGGCACCCAAGGCCCCAGGATGCTGCTGGTAGGGCCTCAGTGAAGCACCAGCTGGTAGTATTTAGTATTAGTGATGGTGCATGGGGGAGCTTCTGGGGGACAATATAGATCCTGGGCCTGGTGCTAAGACCAGAACCTCCTTGAAGGTTTCCTGCTTGTCCTCTCAACACCTCCAGCTTCTTTTAAAATGCAAATAGGATCTTACCTCTTTCTTGGTTCACCCCTCCAGTGGCTCCACATCCCACTGAAAACAAAACCTAAATTCCCCACCCTGGTTTCCTAGGCCCAATCTGTCCTGGCCTCATCTTCCCTCCTGCATCTCCCCTGACTTCTCTCTCCTTACAGAGGCTAGAATGTGCCCAGGGCCTTTACACTCACTGTTCTCTTTGCCCAGGGCTGGCTTCTTGTCCCTCAGCTCAAATGTCACCTGCATGGCGGAGCCCATCCTGACCACTTCCTCTCCTGGGGTTGGTCACCCCATTAACTATATCGTGACTTTCTGAATATTTATTTTGTGGCACTTTACACTGTCATTATCTGTTTGCTTGTTTAGTGTCTTCCAATGGATTGTACCTTCCATGAAGTCAGAAATAGGTTTGTCCTATTCATCAAAGACAGTAAATGCTGCATTACAAATCCTCAGGAAGTACTGAGCTGGCCAAAAAGTTCAATTGGGTTTTTCCATAACACTGTACAGAAACCCTGAATGAAATCTTTGGCTAACCCAGTGCTTACTTAATGGATGATGTTGACGTGGGTGAGTCCTCCTCACCTTGGTGTGTGGGGACATTGAGGCTGGGCTGATGATCTCAGGGTTGCTGTCCATCTGGCAAATTTAGAATCCCAGTGGAATAGCTACCATTCCAATAGGGAAAGGCATTTCGCCCTAATGATGGGAATTTAGCCTGTGATTAGGATCAGACCTCATACAAGAATTTTCCTTGACTAAAGCCCACATACCAGAGTCCCTCCATCTGTGGGTAAGCATATACACACAGGCACACGTAGACACACACACACTTACCATAGGCACACTCAGTCCCTTGCACAGAGTGGCCTGAGATAAGACCAAGCACACAGAAGGACATGCCCAGTACCTACATTCCTACACATGCCAGACACAATCCTACAGGTATATTTGTGAACACATAAACAGGTTTCCCAGGTGGCTCAGTGGTGAAGAGCAGGTGCATCATCTGCTAATGCAGGAGATGCAACAGACATGGGTTCAATCCCTGGGTTGGGAAGATCCCCTGGAGGAGGAAATGGCAACCCACTCCAGTATTCTTGCCTGGAGAATCCATGGACTGAGCAGCCTGGTGGACAACAGTCCATGGGGTCACAAAGAGTTGGACACAGCTGAGTGACTGAGCACACACATACACATAAACACATACTTATGTGTGCAGACAGTCATAAAGGCAACACAATTAAACATTAAAAATGACATCAACGGACAAGACATCTGTTCCCCAGCTTACTGACTCAGGAGTCCATACCATGGAGGGCCTGACTGGGCCCTGACCGCCCTCCAGCAGGGGATAAACTTCGCTGAGGGGTCCACACTTTCCCACCTCATCCCTGCACCACACCCTCGCCACCACTCAGCCCCTGCGGTCTGGTAGGAGGCTCAGGCTCCTGCAGACTCAGCCAGGGGCCAGAGGCAAGGCTCAGCTGGAGCCAGGGTCAGGGCTGCTTCTGTGTCCAAGGTCAAGATTCACTGGGTGACGGGGGTCTGCCGGGACCAAGATCAAAGGTCAGTCAGGGGCTGAGTTTTCCCTGATGCCCCGTCTCTCTGCACATAGATGTATCCCCAGAAGTGCCAGCCCATAGAGCTGCTGGTGGGAAAGAGACACAGGGTCCTCATGGTGCATGGGCCTCTGCGGCTGGTGGAGGGTGGGGGGCAGGTGGGGGCCGGGCCGGGCAGATAGCTGTGAGGTACGTTTCCATCTCCACGGGTCGGGCAGGCGAAGCCATTTCCAATCTGCTCTCTATCATTTTCAATATCATTAATCCCAGACACTCTATTTTCCATGCCTGCGCAGCCAGGCCCCCGAGTGTGCGCCGTGTAAAGTGACACATATTCATCACCGGCTCGTGGTGCCGGCACCGACGCTGATACAATATTAGCGTTGCCCCCCCCGCTCGGGGCCCGCTCCGCCTGGCTCCCCGATGGCATGAATCCATCACCTGGAGCCCGTGTCACTTTCCCCAGCAGCCACATTTGTTTGGGCACTTAGGAGGTAATTGTGGCACATTAGCCAGGGCGGGGAAGGGCGCTGGGCCCTGGGGAGGAGGGGCGGCTGAAGCTTCTTCTACAGTCTGAGCCCACCCTGGCCTGGTGCCACTTCTGGGCTCCTGCGGGGGTCCCAGAAACCTGGGTTCTTGTTCAGCCTTTGAGGGGGTGGCTCGAGGAAGTCAGGCACCATCAGGAAGTCTCAGAAGGGTTCCCCAGCCCCCCTCAGTGAGCCCTAATATTGAGGCTTGGTCTAGATGGGGCTCCAAGAATAGAAACCATTCCAGCCACATTCCAGCACTAAAATTTGAGATGTGGCAATGCCAGTTCCCCCCACCCTGGCTCCATTTCAAGTCCCATGTGGGAGAGGGAGGTGGAAGGGACACTGCCCAGACCTTGGAAGCCCAACACTGAGGGAAAGGATGGCCCTGCCCTGGGAACCTGAGTCTGAGAGGGGAGGCCCCTGGTCTGAGAGGCATCATATGGCCCAGCCCTCAGGAGCCCTGAGTCCGGGTGGAAGGGATGTCACCCACCTGGGCAGTAGCAGGGTGCCTTTGGGAAGACTGCTTGGAGGTGGTAAGGCGGACACAGGGACAGCCTCTGGCCACTGGGAGGTCCAGGGTGGCTGCGGTGGAGGGAGGAGCAGCAGTCAGGGTCATTGATCTGGGCAGAGGCCAGGCTGGGCTGGGGCAGGGGTTCTCCCTCCTCAGTCCGCAGGGCTAACACCCATTAACCTCGTCAGCAGACAAATTGCCCGTCTTGTCAAATTCCCATTTAAAATGCAAACTCGATTTGACAGAGTAAACCGAGCGGAGGTGGGAGCGGATAATCCAGTGCAAGCTCATTAGTGGGGCCCAATGAGATGGGCCTGCCGGGGTGGCCTAATGAACCCGCCGTGATGAACCTCCCGCCTTTTAACATCCCACCGCCTGCTCGATACTCCCTGGCCTTACTGCCCACCCACCCTCAAGGAGCCTGGGGATCCCTACTGCCTGCCAACACCTTCCGACAGGTACATCTGAGAACTCTGGAAGCAGACAGAGCTGGGGACCAGCCTCTGCCTCTGCCTGCCCACTGAGGGTCCTGTGGTAGCGATTATAGCGATTGTGTGTCTCTCTGCTCCCCACTGGGGTTCCCACTGCAACCCTGTGTGTCTGTTCACAGAATGGGGCCTGTGAGTCAGCATTACCAACTCATTGATAAATGAGAAACTTGGGACCCAGCTAGAAATTGGCAGGCAGACCTTGGATTTGAACCCTAGCCCATCAGACTGTAACAGTCACACTTGTAACCACTGCCCTGCTCTGTCTTCCCAGATTGTGGGTGGCTGTCCCCTCTGCTTCCCTGGTTTCTATGCTGTCATTAGCTGCATGGGTCTAGGAAACCTGACTGCCTTTTGAGCCTCACTTTTCTCATCTGTAAAAAATGGGCAAACAGCTGCCTCCCGGCCCAAGGGATGTGGTTAGGAGAATTCAGTAAGTACTTTGTTTAATGAATACTGATAACGAGAAGCATCTACAGATGAGTTAACCCGGGAAGGGGGCTGGGAGGTGGAGAGGAAGAAGCTGGGTTTTGCCAGGAAGCAGCTCCTGAGCAGACATGGGCCCTCCCGGCCTCCAGGACCTGGGCACTCCCACCCACACACCCTCTCCTGCCTTCTCAACTCCCTGCCTGGGGCCCCACTCAGAGGAAAGTAGCCTGTGCGTGGTTGCTCTGACGAACCTGGAGTGGGGTTGATGGAGGGAGGTGTCGTGGGGCAGGAGAAGGTCACTTCTTCTGTCCCTGGGCTGTGGCCTGGTTGCTGCACCCTGTTTTGAATAATTGGAATAATGAACAATGAAGAGGCCTGGTAGGACAGCTGCCAACAGTTAATGGGCTGTTGCTCCATCTCGCCTCCCCAGGGCACCCCAGGGTGCTCCTTCACAGTTCCACAGGGAGCCCCTGAGCAGGCTGGGACTGCAACAGCCCATGCCACCACTGGGGGCGCTGTGCTGTCCCACCACACTGGAGATGGTGCTGGGTGACCTTGGGCGAGTCTCCTCTAGGGTCTCATTGCTTGCCTCGGGTGGGAAGAACCTGCTCACCCCCAGTCTATGCTCCTCTCCCTGAGTCCTTCACAAGCACCAAAGCAGCTGCTCTAAATACTAGTGCTTTCCCACCAAGGGGCCTTGCTATTCCCAAAGGAAAGCCCAAATTCCTCAGCAGGGGGGACTCAAGGCCCTACCCAACCTGGCCTAAGTTTGGCCTTCTGGGCTCTCACATGGCACAGCGTGTCCTGAACTCTCCCATCTCTCTGCTTTTGCCAGGGTATGGTTACCCTCATCTCCTTGTCTGCACCACCCCCAGACTTCACACACTGCCGAGGGGATCCCCTCCCTCTTCAGCCCCTCTCTGCACCCCCTCCTTGCCTGGCTCTAGCTGGAAGAGACCCCATGAGACCCTGGACTCTGTCTGGGGTGGGGTGGCCTGCAGAGATGGAGAGGCAGAGTGGGAGGGGGTGGTTCTCAGCCTCCCTCCGGTTGTCTGCAGAGCCGTCCTCTGAGGCTGGCCTAATTCCCTTCAGAGCCTGGCTCCCATCTTCAGGGTGGTGCTTAGGGAGCTGAGAGCCCAACGTTAATGCCTAAGAAAGTCGTGGGTGGATTAGAAAGCGAGGGGGATTAGGGCCAGAGCTGGTGGCTGATGCAGGAGCCGAGCCCCTCCTCCTGAGGAAGAGGAGGCTAATCCTGCTTATCGACTGAGGAGCTGGCAGTGCTGAGGGGGGCCTTCCTCCCAACCACTCGGGCTGCTCAGACCTGCCGGGCTCACCAGGCCCTGGCCTGGACCCAGGCTGGAGCAGCAGGCAGAAGATCGCCCCTGCCCCCACCCTGTCCTCCAAACTTTTGGCCCACTGGTGTCCCCTAACTCTCTCTGCCTTGTCCCCAACATTGTGCCTGCCCTTCATGTGGCTCCCAAACTTACCCTGCTGTGCCCACTGGAACTGTCTGGCTGGCCACGCTCATCAATTTTCGTAGCTACCTGCACACCCATGAACTGAGCCACCCACTGAAACTCCTGGTGCCCCATCCATCTGTAATATCCAGAGCCCATAGTGGATGCTTCAGTGCTGCCCAGACCCTCCTTGACAGCCGAGGCACTCGTTCCTGCAGCTGCCAGAGTGTTGTCTTCTGAGGGCTTGTGGTCAAGTTCCTCCCTGGAGTATTGCCCTTAGCTGACTCCCCCAGGGTTATGCCCTCTTCCTGGAGGCAGTCCACAGGGTGACTAGTCAACGTGAGAGTACAAAGCTCTGGCCTCTTCACCTCCATCTGGGTGACTCTGAAAGAACATTCCAGCGCCAGAACTTCCTGCGGGATTGGCCAAGGCTGCTGTGACAACCGCATCACAGCGCGACCTCTCCCTCTGCCCAGTCCTGTCCCCCACTTTTTCATGGGCATTGTTCCCCAGAGCACTCTGCCTAAGCCCCCCTCACACTCCCTCCCGCATCTCTGTGAGAAGTCTCACCCTTCACTTTCCTTTTTAAGTCTCAAGTTCAGGGAGAGAAGATTAGGTTGATCAGTGAAGGGCCTGGATACAGGAGCTCCTGACCTAGATGCCTGCAGCCCAGAAGCCCAGCTGTCCTTCCCCTGGGATTAATCCTTGGCCCCTTTGGTTTCAGTGGTGTAGGCTGTCCTGTGGACTGAGCGTGGAGAGAGACCCAGTCTGGAGATCCTGTCCTGAAAGGGGAGACAGATTCTGTCTAGAGGGGGCTGACTGAGGACAGAGAAAGCACCTGGTCTGAGAGCTTCATCTGAGGGGGTAGGCAGGTCGCTTTCTGTGAGAAGAGCAGAATTCTGCTTTGAGAGCCTAGTCTGTGGGGAAGGTGAGTCTGAGGAAGCAGGCCAGGCTCTGAAACAAGAGAAGAGGTACACCCGACTCAGACTGTCTGCTCCAAGGCCCCCCACCCCACCGTCCACCCAGGTCCTCTACTGCCAGCTTTGCTCACTCTCCGAGAGATCAGCCCGAGACTGTGATGCCTGACTGTGGGAGGGCCGGCTTTCTACATTAATGACAGGGTGTGTGGGGGAAGAAAAGGAGGGATGCCCACTCTCTGGGTCCTTGTCACATTAGGCTAGAAGCTGTGACACCCGGGGACAGAGAATGTCCTGGATACAAGCAAGGTCTCAGAAATTCTGGTCCTTGGGCAACTTGAGAACAGGGCTAGGGGACTCGATTGATTGACCTTTGAGAGTCAGTTTGGGATATGGGGGTCTGTTGAGGGGGACCACTCCCCTCTATTCCCTACCTTTGATGGACAAATGCTAATGACATTACCAGCGATTGACCAGAAACGAATAAATAATTCAGTCTGGCTTGAAAATGGGAGAAAAGTACTTAAATGCTATTGACAAGCCAGTCCCTGGCCTCATTACCCATGCAGACGCAGGCCTCCACATCGACCATGCCCCCCGATTCCTCCAAACCCCACTGTGGGCAGCCTCAGGCCTCCCTCCCATCAGGCTGGCCTAGGCTGAGTGTGGAGGGTGACCTGAGGAGACCAGGCAAAGGGTTGGGCCGTGTGACTAGAGGTACCCCACAAAGGGACAGCAGTCCCCGGGTCCTTCCCCTTTTCTCAGACACTCATGGTGGCCTCTGTTCGTGGGAAGGGTGTCCCGGGCCAGCCCCTCTCGCACACGCACACACGGAACCCAGCAGCTGCTGCATCGTCTTCTAGGACAAGGAGAGTGGTGACCCGCGGGGCGGCTGTCAGTCACTGTGCTCTCGGGGAATACAAACTCATTAAACGTTTCCCTGCCTTGTTACAGGGACCAGAGTCCCCCGAGTCAGGCCTGAGGAGGAGGAGGAGGAGGAGGGAACAAATGTGCAGCTGATCCTCTAAAAGCACATCCTGTATCCCTGACCCCTGGAGAAGAGAGGGGATTATCGAGGGTGGGGATTACCCGTAGAAGGGCCTCCTCATGGGTTCTTGGGAGTCAGGAGTCAGGATTTCCAGCTCCTGGGGCACTCGGAGCTCCCCGGGGGCAGCTACTCTGCAAGACAAAATGTTTTCATGCTAAGAGTCTCCCTCTCTCTTCTTTAGCTGCCTGGGCCTGTCTCCCCTTCACGGTGCCCCCTCTGCATCAGCCGGTTTCTTCAGGGAGAACTAGATATACAGTTCTTCCTCTGGCACCTTCCCCGCTTCCAGTGCCTTTATGTCAGAGTCACCGTGCCTCCCTAAGCTTCCAGTCATAAGCCAACAACGCCCACTGGTTAGAGAAGGGAGAGCCCCGAGACCCTCCCGTCCAGTGGGCAAGCTGCCTCGTGGCTGCATGGCTCCTGGGCTGGACTCAGTGGTGGGGAGTTTGGGAGGGAGGGCTGTGGTGTGGACCTGAAGGTACTCCGGTGGGTGTGAAGGGTCCACTTCAGCTCAGCCCAGGGAATAGTTCTCAAAAGGGGCCCATCCCTTTGTGAACCAAACAACCTGCTCCTGAGTAGCTCCACTGCCTTTCTCTGGTGGCCAGACTTCTCACTTCACGCCATTTGGAGAGCAGACCTGCAGTCTGTGGGCTTTGGGCTGGCATCACCGGCCCTGGTCTCCCTCCTGGTGTCCTCTCTGCTGCCTGCCTGAACCCTGACCCACTATTGCTCGGCCCCAGAACCGGCCTTTCCCTTCCACTTCCCCTACCCCACAAAAGTCCGAGGACTCTTCCGCTTTCCCTTGCACATCCCCTTCCCCTCAGGGTGGGCTGAAAAACTCTGCGCCCGGCTCATCATCCATAAGGCCCTTCCTCCTGTGTCTCTTCCCACCCTGGAGTCCCAAGGGGAGTCATTTATCCGGATCGACTGGCTCTCCTCACTGCAAACATTCGCAGGAGCATTAACAAGCCTAAAACCCAATTAGTCTTCAATTACTCAGGCCTCAGCCAGATTTTCTGTGATGGGGACAGGGGTGAGGAATGTGTTCGGGAGCTCTGGGGCACTGCCTGGCAGTAGGCCCCCTCCCTTCCCACCCCTCAAGCCCGGCTACTCCTGTTCTCCTGTCTGCTCTCTGCCTCAAGCTCTTTCCTGCTCTTGCCTCCATCCTTCCCAGTTTTCACTCCTGCCCTCCCCTCCCTCCACATCCCTCTTAAAAAAAGTAGTATTCTTAAATATTACTAGTACATAACTAATACATGGTTTGGAAAAAAAAAAAACTCATTGTAAAAACATAATGCAAAAGAATACAAGGTGAAAAGCTAAGTCCCCACCCTGCCTCCTGCCCCATAAATCGCACAGTCAATAATGAGCAGCTTCTCTTTCCTTTCAGATATTTGATTCTATACACTTACACATATACACCACATGTAGTTTTAAGTGGTTTTTTTTTTTAACATTTCAGATTGGAACCCTACTATTCATATTGCTTAATGACCTACTCTATTCACTGAACAATATATCAGCTGCATCTCTCCACATCGGCAGACAGAGCTCTTCCTTTTTCCTGGGTGCATAGTAATCCACGGTGTGGCTGCTCCATAATGTACTGGGTCAGTCCTTTCTTGATGGGTGTTGAGTTGTTTTTGAGGTCTGGGATGAAAAACATCGCAGCAGCCCCCTCTGTCCTCCCACAGCTGTGCACAGAGGCCAGCACTGCTGTGAGATCGATGCCCACAAATGGAACTGTTTGGCCCCAGGTGATGCATATGTAAAAAACTGATAATTACTGCCAAAATGTTCTTCACCTCCAGAACCTCCAAGATTGTGCCAATCTGTACTCTCGATTCTCCATTTCCTCTGCTCTCATCAACACTGGGTATTATCTTTAAAAAATTATTTTTCAACCAAATAGGCAAAACAACATCTTGTGATATAATTTGTACTTTTCTTCTTCCCATTTACTATCTCCCTCACCTCTCCTTTACTTTCATGTCTCACTCTTTCCTATTCCTCAATCCCATCCCTCCTGCCATTCCTCTTTTTCTCTCTCTGTTCCCTCCTCCCATCAGCTCCTCTTTTTTCTTCACCTCCTACTTCCCTTCCCCTCCTTTCCTCTCTCTTCCCCATTATCTTCTCATCCCTTGCCTTCCCCCTCTCCTTCTCCCTCCTCCCCTTGGTACCACAGTCCTGGGGGGAGGGGTATCCAGAGAAGCTATTAACTCTGCCCCCCTAATACTCTGAGTCCCACTCGCCTCTTAACACCTCCCTGAGCCTGGGCCTCTAAGCCCCATCTCACTCGCCTCTCCCTCTAATCACTAAGGCTTATTTCTGATTTTCTGAAGTGACAAGGAGCTGGGTTTGGGGGAGGGAGGGCTGTCAGCCAGCATCCTCCAGGATTGAGGGAGGGAAGATGCAGGGAGGGAGGCCTGGCTCATGGGATGTGGCAGTGGAGACTTCAGCTAGGCCCACCTCACTCTAGAGGCCCAGATTCTCCAGCCCCTTCTGCCTTGGCTTACACAGTGCATATACTTCCACCCTCAGGGTGTTCTTTTAGGCTATTTTCTCTGGTTTCTCTTGTGAAAAGGAAAGTGACTCCCCCTTTTCTCCTACTGAGCTCTGTGGACTGTCTCAGTCCTCCGTGGCGCCCCCCTTCCCCCTCCCATGCTGCCATCCTGCTGCAACCATCTCCCACTGCCCCGACCCTGATCCTGAAGGTGGGAAATGCCTCCATAGAGAACACCCCTCATTTCCATCTCCTGCTTCCTTGGAAATCCGGGTCTCCCTTCTCCGTCCCAAATCCACCCTTCCAAAAGCTCAGTGAATTGACATAAATTTAATTAAGGACAGCAAACAAATCTCTTGTCATTATAAAGACATTTAACATTTAAAATATATGCTGAGAGTAGAGGTCTCAAGAGAGGTGGGATGAGGGAGCCAGAACTGATTTGGGGGAGTTACTCTTGAGTCCTCATTCCAGCCCCACTGTGTGACCCTGATGTCTCAGAGTCTTTCTTTATCAGTCCCCTAGAATATCTAAGAGGCCCAGCAGGAGTACTTTGCTCCTGCCTGGGAGTGTTCTCCCTGCACTAATTTAATTACATGGCCTAACTGGGCCCAGGCTGGGGAGGTGGTTAATGGCAGCTGCAGAGACAGTGGGTAATCAAGAATTAATTAAGCGTTTCAGGGGATTCCCCTGTCTGGGCCAGGGATTCCTGGGAGCTTGGCTAAGGCTGGGCAGGGTGCAGGGAAACCCCTCCAGCTTCCCTCATGCCTTTGCCCCTGCCTCCTCAGGAGTCGGGGAAGCAGCAGACCCCAGCTCCAAAAGTCTCTGCTTGCAGGACTGCCTACCTAGCCAGTCTCTGACCAGTGATCCTGAGAAGCACTCAGGGGTCAGCTCAAATCAGCAAGCCCAGGAGCCAGCAGTGGGGTGGGCTGGGTGGAGCTGGACAGGTGCCTGAGCAAGAAGGTCTAGACATTCCTGTGAAGGGCTCTAGGCTGGGCAGGTGGAAAAGGAAAGGGGAGACTTCAGCCCCTGGGCGTTGGAGTCAGTTAGCCTGAGATGCAGGCGTAGCTTTACTACTTGGTAAGGGCTGGTGCTCTGCCCCGTGGCCTGTCCAGCTCTTCACAGAGCAGCTTCCTCCCTAGCATTCAGGTCCCAGAGCACAGATCACCAGCTCAAGAAGCCTTCCTTGACCGCTCAGGCTAATTTGCCTGCCCAGGCCCCAGTTACTGTCACACCACTTTGCCTTATGTGCATGTTATTTCCCGACTTATTTCTTATGTGCCCACCGCCTTCTTCACTCGAATAGGGCTCGTGTGCCTGAGAGCCGGGTCAGCGAGGCTCACAGCTGGGTCCCAGCACCTAGCAGAGCTCGGACCCTGGAAGGTGTTCCCAGAGGGAAGCCATCTCTGAACCTGTGTCCTCACCTGTCAGTTGGGGGGTGGGGGTGCTGGCTATTCATTCACCCTCTGCAGGCTTTCGGGTCATGAGCGGGGTTTAAAGCCGGGACTCGGGGAGCGCAGAGCACCGAGCCGGCCCGGAGCCCGCCGAGGGCGGTCACGACGTGCTCAACCTCGGCGGCGCCGCCGCCCTCGTCCTCTCGGGCGGATTTCCTGCCCCGCCTCGCGGCTCGGGCCCGCCGGCCGCGGGGAGGACGGCGCCCGCCGGGGCCGGGGCCTGTGGCCGGGCCGGGCCGGCCGACCCGCCGCGGGCCCCGCTCCTTCCCAGGCGCCCCCGCGCCGCCGGCGCTTTGAAGTCCCCAATCCGGCAAATAGAGTCAATCAATTATGAAGGGAACAATCTGGCGGCCCCTCGGGGAGCGGCGGCCGAGCGATCCCGGGGGATTAGGCCGCAAATCGCGCTGAGCCTCCCTAAGTGACAGCGAGAGAATCGCGCGCGGCGGCGGCGGCGGCAGGAGCGGGAGGGAGCGCGGCCGCTAACCCGATTATGCAGATCCGCGGGGGGCGCGGATTAGGCCGCGGGGGCGGCTTCGCCCTAAGCGGCTCGGGGATTTGGGAAAAGTTTACTCGGGAGGCGCGGGCGGGGCCTCCCTGGGGCCGGCGGGCCGCTCCCGGGCCGGGTGTCGGAGGCCGCCGGCCGCAGAGGAGCCCGAGGAGACACGGCACCTTTCCAGGCACACACGCTCACGCATCATCACACACTTAGAGTCACACACACACACAAAGACTTACCCACGATAATTCCACGCACACAAGCCCCCACACACAAACACACACGCTGTGTAAGTTTCCCAAGCTGCAAAACACGTGAGAACACATCGAGGCGCGTACACAGGCACATCCGGGCTCGGCATCACGTGTAAGCCAAGCCTACGATGGTTCACACACGAGGCAGCACTGGCTCACGGTCACACGAGCGTTCACACGCACACTTGCAGACACACCATCCTGCATTCAGACTTGGTGCCTCACAGCCGCTCCAGCAGAAACCCCCCTGGCACAGGTGGAGATGCGGCTGGCTGTGCACTGGGCTCTGCAGACAGTCTGGGTGCACAGCTCCTGCCTGCACTCTCTCACAGACCTCCCCGCCTTCCTCCCTGGAAGGACCCCAGGGACAAGTGTGTGTGCCAGTGTGTTGTTGAGTATGAGCCTGCCAGCGTGGCCCATATCTCTAAATATCTCTGTTCTTAGGCTTCTGAGATAGGGTGGAAGGGACTGAGACATGAAGCTGGGCTGGGAAATAAGCTGAGACTCCTTGGTGACTCTGGCTGGAAGTCCTCTTTGCGGGTCTGGGAGTCAGAGACTTTCCTCACCAGATCTCTGGGCATACTGGTTCCCTTAGGTGTGGTTAGGGAGGAGGCTGAGGAAAGAGGGCTAGGCTTCCTGCTAACCCTCTAGGAAAAGGGCACAGAATCTAGCTCCAAGACAAGCAAGCTGTCAGGAATGTCCTGGCCACTTTTCATCTGTAAAATGTTCACTGTATATGTCTGAAGTGTGTCCGGGGAGCACACATGCTTTTATGCACAGTGTATGCCCATGGTAACGTGTGCTTTTGTGGTTGCTGATATGTGTATCCCTAGCCTCATACCCCTCACATGAACATCACAGCCATACACAACGACTGAGGGCCCACACTGACACAGACAGGCATTCGTCCTGGACACACAAAACGACCATGGACATCACACGCACGCACACCAAGCCTCTGAGAGAAGCCAGTCCTGTGCATTGGCAGACAGTGAATACTGCCAAGGTGGCAGAGGGCAATTGCTGTGGCACAGAGGATATCTTACCCTATGCAGTGATAAAGTGACCCTGTGGCTGACTCGATCAATGGGGAAGTGGGGTCAAGGTTAATGAGTCTTTGGCAAACATTTAGCTGCTGTCTCCAGCCCCTGTGCTGTGTGCATATCTGCGCCTGTGTCCATCACACACACCATTGTTGTCACTGAAGAGAGGATATGTGTGTGAGAGAGAGGGAGAGGGAGAGAATTACTTTCAAAATCTGGGATCCACCTTAGAGGGGTCTGGGCCGGATCCTGGATCCTGGGCAATGGGGGGAGGGGGGTTCTATGATGGGATGAAGATGTGCTCTGGTATCTCAGGCTGCTGGGCACGGTAGAGGAGAGTCCCCTCCTTATATGACCATAGCCACATCCTGATGCTGTCTAGTCTTGGTTCTCTCATTGACCTTCCCAGTTCCAGCCTCTCTGGTCCGGAACCCCCTGGAGGTGAAGCTGGAGGAAACAGACCATCAAGAAGAAATTCTCTTGGATATTCCCGACCTACCGGATAGAACCCTCCAGTTGGCCTGGCCCCTCACACCCAGAGAGGTGTGAGGGTCCTGAATTCATGCTCAGGGAGGATTCCTCTGGCTGCCAATGGAGCAGATCTGATTAGCCGTCTGCAGGGAGGGCTGAGTCACAGTTAATCAGCAGCCAGGCTGTGGGGAGGGAAATGGCAACCCACTCCAGTATTCTTGCCTGGAGAATCCCATGGACAGAGGAGCCTAGTGGGCTACAGTCCATGGGGTCGCAAAGAGTAGGACACGACTGAGCACACAGCACAGGCTATGGGGAGGGGCCACCTCAGGGGTACATTCTGGGGAGGAGGCCTGCAGGATTAAAGGGAATGAAGATGGGAAAAGCACCCACCTTGACACATTCAAGGGTCCTCTAGATTTGGGCTCAGTGGCATCTGTCTCTGTGGTCCTTAGCTGGGTCAGGCCCTCCTTCTCCCCAGCCTACCCTGATCCAAATCCTGTTGTACTACTCAACAGATACATATCCTTGGGGGAGGAACTTCACCTCTGTATGCCTCAGGCCCCATCTTTAAAATGGGGATAGAAAGACCCTTCCTCCCAGGATCTATATAAAGGAGATGTAAAGCATGTGGTAGAGTGGCTGGCAGAGTGTAGGTGCTCACAGCTGTGGGAACTTCTACTACTGTTATTATTATAATTAGTTTAGAAGAGGCAGACCGCAGAAAAAATCCAGCAGCCAATGAAATCTCACATCCTTCCTCCAAAGGAGGGAGGCTGGGGAGAAGGGGGACCCCTTGGGACCTGCTACAATTTCCCTCCCCAATTCAGGTTTATTACCTAGGAGAGCACAGAGAGGATGCGGAGCCAGTCTGGGCAGTCTGCCCTTAGGGGAGGGCAGCCCCAACCCCCTCCCTCCAGCCCTCAAGTACATGTATATGAGGAGTGAGTGGGGAGAGAGAGACCAATCTGAAGTGGCTCAGCGGCTCAGTTGTTTCAGGCCAGAAGCCATTACCTTCCTGGAGAGAGAAGCCCATGGCCCATCTGAGGCTGAGGGCAGGGGCGAGTGGGATAAAGATTGGAGTGAGACCCCATGTCTGCCTGGGGCCTCCTAGATATCTTTTCTCTGATCAGGTGAAGAGACAAAGTCCAACTCACTCTTCTCCAGTTTGGGCATGTTCCATGCTGGCCCTGGGGGTGAAGGTGGGGACCAGCAAAGAGGAAGGGGTCCCTGCCCACAGTGCCTTGATAATTGATTGCACCTACTGTGTGCAAGTCCCCCAAGCATCTTATGTTTACTTTGTACCCTCGACACAGCTGGAAACCAGCAGGGATCTTTTCAAGAAAGGCATCCAATTATCTAGCCTGGGGGGCAAGCCTTGGTGGCAAGAATCAGAGGATTTCCACATAGGGATAACAGGGGCGGCCAACCAGAGGGAAGGGGTCGCTCAGGACAGTGCCTACTGAGTCTGCACTGCAAGCGTGCTGTTTTAGGAAGATTGCTTGCCTGTGTGGGGTGACTTGGTGCTGATGATTGAGGACAGCGCTAAAACATCAAGCTCAGGGAAAGCATTCATCTACCAGATTCCAGGCCTGGAGCCCACTTGAGCTCAATGTGCCAATCTCTTGATCACCCACAAGGTGGTAAAGGGGCACAGAGATAGGCCTAAACCATGGGCTTGGGCTATGTGCCCAAGGAATGGGGTAGTGTCCAGCAGATTCTTTCATACTTGTATCCAGAGCATCCTGGGAAGGCCCTCTTTAATTGGAGCCTCCCTCACCTTTTCCAGGTGCTGTGGACCCTCTGAGTGGGGCCTGAAGAGGTGCTCCTGCAGACTGATGCCCTGAGCCCTGCCCTGTGTCATGCCCTCCCAGCTCCTACCCACTGTCTCTGCCGCTCCTGGCCTCTCTTTTTCTCAGGGGTCTCCCCGTGTCTGACTATGTCTCCCTCTGTCTCTGTGACTCTTCTCTGGTTTGTCTATCTCTCTGAATCTTGATGGTTCTCATTCTGTGACTCTCAGTCCCCAGGGCTTATCTCTCACCCTAGACAAGCCTCTCTGTGGCTCTCTGATGTCTTCATGCTCAGATTTGAAGGCCATGGGAGCTTCAGAACTGGGTGGAGAGAGGAAACTGGCCTGTCCCAAGGTGGGGAGACAGGATGTCCTAGATGCTCAGTGGACTGCTCAGTCCCCTCTTGTGCTCAGTCTGCATCAGGCTAGGGGCACTCAAAGGAAAGCTTTCAAAGGCCTACCTCCCCCTGATGACTATTTCAAACACAGGCATTATCTACTTTTCAGACAGGTAGCCGACCTCTCTGGACCCTCTCACCTCCCTTTCCCTCCATTTTACCCCATGAAAAGCAGGAGAGATGGTTTTTGGAGACAAACAAACCCAGGTTCAAGTTCTAGGCCTATTAACAAATTCTATGATGATGAGTCAGTTATTTAATGTCTCCTAGCCAGGGACATCTTCCTTATCTGTAAAACAGGAATAGGACAGTCCTTATCTCTCTGGACTATAGTTAAGATAACATGAGATCATGACTATGCATCACTTAACACAGAGCCTGACTCCAGAACAACTGTATCATGCCATTTATTTGTTTACAGGGCCCAACACAGACCTAGGCCCATAGGAGTATTGTTAAATTAATACAGATTTCTCTGTTGTTCATTTCCTTTCTTTCCTTCTGACTCCATTTCCTTCTGTCTTTCTCTGACTCTATGCTCGGGGAGGATGGATCATAAGAGCTGCTTGAGCACCCTGTGTATACTCTGCCTTGACCCTGGCTCTGCAGATGGTGACAGGCTCTGTAAACCATGAGATCTAAATGTGGGGTCTGGCTCAACAAATAAGGATGTTGTTGTTCAGCTGCTCAGCTGCATCCAACTCTCTGTGACCCCATGGACTGCAGCACGCCAGGCATCCCTGTCCTTCTCTATCACCTGGAGTTTGCTCAAATTCTTGTCCACTGAGTCAGTAATGCTGTCTAACTGTCACACCCTCTGCTGTCCCCTTCTTTTGCCTTCAATCTTTCCCAGCATCAGGGTCTTTTCCAATGAGTCAGTTCTTTGCAACAGATGGCCAGTGTATTGGAGCTTCAATTTCATTCATCAGTACCAGTGAATATTCAGGGTTAATTTTCTTTAGGATTGACTGGTTTGATCTCCTTGCAGTCTATGGGGCTCTCAAGAGCCTTCTCTAGCACCGCAATTAGAAAGCATCAATTCTTCTGCACTCAGCCTTCTTTATGGTCCAACTCTCACATCACATGACTACTGGAAAAACTATAGCTTTGACTATATGGACCTTTGTCAGCAAAGTGATGTCTTTGCTTTTTAAAATGCTGTCTAGGTTTGTCATAGCTTTCCTTCCAAGGAGCAAGCTTCTTTTAATTTCAGGGCTGCGGGCACTGTCCATAGTGATTTTGGAGCCCAAGAAAATAAAATCTGTCACTGCTTCTTCCACTTTTTACCTCTTCTATTTGCCATGAAGTGATGGGACCAGAAGGGGCTTCCCAGATAGCACTATCAGTAAAGAACTTGCCTACCAATGAAGGAGAGACAGGAAACAGGGGTTCGATCCCTGGGTCAGGAAGATCTCCTGGAGGAGGGCATGGCAACCCACCCCAGTATTCTTGCCTGGAGAATCCCATGGACAGAGGAGCCTGGCAAACTGCAGTTCACGGGGTCACAAGAGTTGGACATGATGGAAGCAACTTAACATGCATGCACAATGGGACTGGATGCCATAATCTTAGTTTTTTGAATACTGAATTTTAAGCCAGCTTTTTCACTCTCCTCTTTCACCTTCATCAAGAGGCTCTTTAGTTCCTCTTCACTTTCTGCCATTAGACTGGTATCATCTGCATATCTGAAATCATTGATATTTCTTCCTGTCATCTTGATTCTGGCTTGTGATTCATCCACCCTGGTATTTCATATGATGTACTCTGCATATAAGTTAAATAAAAAGGGTGACAGTATACAGCTTTGTCATACTTTCCCTTTGGAACCAATTAGTTGTTCCATGTAAGATTCTAACAGTTGCTTTTTGACCCACATACAAGTTTCTCAGGGGACAGGTAAGGTGGTCCGGTATTCCCATCTCTTGGAGAATTTTCCACAGTCTATTGTGATCCACACAGTCAAAGGCTTTAGTGTAGTCAATGAAACAGAAGTAGATATTTTTTATGAAATTCCCTTGCTTTCTTTATGATCCAACGAGTGTTGGCAATTTGATCATGGTTCCTCTGCCTTTTCTAAACCCAGCTTGTACATCTGGAAGTTCACCGTTCACATGCTGCTGAAGCCTGTCTTAAAGGATTTTGAGCACTACCTTGCTAGCATGTGAAGTGAGAGCAACTGTGCGGTAGTTTGAGCATTCTTTGGCATTGCCTTTCCTTGGGATTGGGATGAAAACTGACCTTTTCCAGTTCTGTGGCCACTGCTGAGTTTTCCAAATTTACTGACATACTCAGTGCAGCACTTTAACAGCATTATATTTTAGGATTTTAAATAGCTCGGCTGGAATTCCATCACCTCCACTATCTTTGTAGTAATGCTTCCCAAAGCCCACTTGACTTCACACTCCAAGATGTCTGGCTCTAGGTGAGTGACCATACCATCATGGTTATCCTGGTCATTAAGACTTTTCTTGTATAGTTCTTCTGTGTATCCTTGTATTTTTAATCTCTTCTGCTTCTGTTAGGTCCTTACGTTTCTGTCCTTTATTGTGCCCATCCTTCATGAAATGTTCCCTATTGTCTCCAATTTTCTTGAAAAGATTTCTAGTCTTTCCCACTTTACTGTTTTCCTCTACTTCTTTGCATTGTTCATTTAAGAAGGCCTTCTTAAATGGAATTCTGGATTCAGTTGGGTATATCTTTCCCTTTATCTCTTGCTTTTCACTTCTCTTCTTTCCTCAACTATTTGTAAAGCCTCCTCAGATAACCATTCTGCCTTCTTGCATTTCTTTTTCTTTGGGATGGTTTTGGTCACTGCCTCCTGTACAATGTTACAAACCTCCACCCATAGTTCTTCAGGCACTCTATCTACTGGATCTAATCCCTTGAAACTATTTGTCACCTCCACTGTATAATCATAAAGGATTTGATTTAGGTCACACCTGAATGCGCTGGTGGTTTTGCCTACTTTCTTCAATTTAGTCTGAATTTCACAATAAGGAGCCCATAATGTGAGCCACAGCCAGCTCCAGGTCTTGCTTTTGCTGGTTGTATGGAGCTTTTCCATCTTCAGCTGCAAATAATATAATCAATCTGGTTTTGGTATCCACCATTTGGTGATATCCATATGTACAGCTGTCTCTTGGATTATTGGAAAATGGTGTTTCCTTGACCAATGTTTTCTCTTGACAAAACTCTGTTAGCCTTTGCCCTGCTTCATTTTGTTCTCCAAGACCAAACTTGCCTGTTACTCCAGGTATCTCTTGACTTCCTACTTTTGCATTCCAATCCCCTATGATGAAAAGTAAGTACATTTTTTTTTTGGTGTTAGTTCTAAAAGATCTTGTAGGTCTTCATAGAACTCATCAACTTCAGCTTCTTCAGCATCAATGGTTTGGCATAGACTTGGATTCCTGTGATGCTGAATGGTTTGCCTTGGAAATGAAGAGAGATCATGCTGTCATTTTTGAGACTGCACCCCAGTACTACATTTCAGACTCTTTTGTTAACTATGAGGGCTACTCCATTTCTTCCAAAGGATTCTTGTCCACAGTAGTAGATACAATGGTAATCTGAATTAAATTCGCCCTTTCCCATCCATTTTAGTTCACTGATTCCTAAGACATCTATGTTCACTCTTGTCATCTCCTGCTTGATCACACCCAATTTACCTTGACTCATGAACCTAACATTCCAGGTTCCTATGAAATATTGTTCTTTACAGCATCGGACTTTACTTTCACCACCAGACACATCCACTACTGAATGTCGTTCCTGCTTTGGCCCAGCTACTTCATTCTTTCTGCCGCTATTAGTAATTGCCCTCTGCTCTTCCCCATAGGAGCGTATTGGACACCTTCTGACCTGGGGGTTTAATCTTCTGGTATCATATTCTTTTGCCTTTTCATACTGCTCATGGGGTTCTTGCGGCAAGAATGGTGGAGTGGTTTGCCATTCCCTCCTCCAGTGGTCCATGTTTTGTTGGCACTCTCATGACCCATCTGTCTTGCAGGGTGGCCCTGTAAGGCTTGACTCATAGCTTCATTGAGTTATGCAAGCCCCTTCTCCACGACAAGGCTCTGATCCATGAAGGGGAGATAGGGATGGTCTTTGTGAATTCTTGAACTCTAAAACCAGTAACATGCCTTGCAAATTATGATGGGGTCTGTAACAGTGATGCTCTCAGGAATCGGTGATGGAATGTGCTCTGCAGATGGTAATGAGCTCTGCAAACACTGATGAACTTGGCACATAATTAAGGCTCTGCAAATAGTGACAGGCTCAGCAAATAATAAGGGGCCTTGTAAATGGGGATAGGCTGAGGAAATGGTGGTGGGAGTGGCAACTTGTGATGCGCCCTGGAAAAATGAAAGGCTAGTTTTTATCTGTAAAGGATAAGAGGGAACTTGTGTGTCCCTAAGGGCTTCCCTGGTAGCTCAGTAAAGAATCTGCCTGCGATGCAGGAGACATGGGTTTGATCCCTGGGTCGGGAAGATCCCCTGTAGGAGGGAATGGAAACCCACTCCAGTATTTTTGCTGGAAAAGCCCCATGGGCAGAGGAACCTGGCAGGCTACAGTCCATGGAGTCGCAAGCACGTGGATCCCTGAAGAGCAAGGCTGTCTCAGGACCATGGACAAGATCCTTCCTCCCCTCCAGCCCCAAGGGGAGTTCATCTGTCCAGTTATTCATAGGTGCTAGGTGTGTGTCGTGGAGTGGAGGTGGGAGGTGGAGGATGTACTGGAGAAGAAATGGGACAAGGAGAGGAATGTGGCCGTGTCCCCCACTCACTTCCAGGGTTTCGGTAGGTTGAGAAGACAGACTTCTAAGTAGCCTGATGGGGTGGGGGCTGTGTCTGTGTAGATAAATCCGTTTTCAGCCCACCTATTTGTGAGGTAGAAGGTGGCTTTCAACATCAGAGGCTCTCAGAATGCTAAAAGGGTGTTTAAACCACACTGAGCCTCCTGGGGGAACTGAGAAGTCAGCATTGCAAAACACATGTTGAAGGCTCCAGCCAACCTTAAATTCTAGCTGGCACCTGAATAGCTTGGTAGCAATTTAAATTTCTTTGGCCTTTCCAGATCTGACCACATGAACAGGTCTGTATCACTGTGAATATTCACACCTCTCAGGGCACAGAGCCTGGAGAGGGCAGAAGCAAGACTGGGTTCTGGGTAGGCTGTGCGTAACAGGCTGAGAAGCTGGTGGTGGTTCAGACTGGCATAGAGTTGATGATCATGGAGATGGAGATGGTCATGGAAGGAGTGGTGGTGGTGGTACTAATGTGCTAAGAGAGGAGGGAAAGAGCTAGGGTGCTGATAATGAGAGAGGTGATAGGGAAGCATTGGCAGCAGTCAAAAGGTGGCAATACCATAGGTAAAGAAGCAGGCCCTAGTCGGAGACAGCTTGGCATAGCAGATCAGAACTTGGCCTGGATTTGACTTCTGCTTCTGACATTTGTGAGCCATGTGGGCTTAGGCAAGTTATTTTATAACTTTTCTGTGCTTCCGTTTCCTCATCTGATAATAATAGCGTCTGCCTCATAGAGCTGTCATAAGGATGAAATGAGTTAATATATGCAAAGTACTTAGAACAGTGCCTGGAACCTGGTGAATACTATGCACATGATGGCTGCCTGCTACTGTTAAAGCAGGCAGTGGAGGCGGGGAAGATGAGCATGGAGATGGCAGTAATAAAACTGATCATGGTGAGAACAGGAATTACAATAACAAAAACACAGAATTATGTGCCCTGCACTAGTCTAAGCTCTCAGTATGTAGTAACTTGTTTAATCATTTTAAACCAATGAGCCAGCTCATATTATGCCCATTTGAAAGATGATGAAGGTAATGCAGCTAGTAATTGGAGGAGCTCCAGCGTCTGTGCTCTTAACCACTTGCTGAGCGGCAACAGTGATGGGGTTGGGGACAGAGATGGTGAGGCTGTGTACTGTGGGGGGTGGTAACGAGGGGGCTGGGCAGTGGTGGGGCCGGAGGAGTGCAGGGGCAGCGATGTCCTGATGTCCTCAGTAGGAAGCGCCACTAGCCAAGCTCCCAGCAGGGCTTTTGGCTCCTGGGAGGAGGCTCTGGCAGGTTTCCTTGGTGCTGGGTGTGTATGTGCGTGTGTGTGTTGGGGGGGGGGGGGGGGGATATGTTCTTAGCCTTTTGTATGGTTCCTCTCTGAAAGCAGGCAGCATAGCAAGGACCCACTCCCCACCCCCCGCCCCCCCAGGCCCCATCCCACCTTCCTTCAGCATCAGAGGCTTTGGGTCCCAGGCAGTGAAAAGGGATGGCAGTAGGCTGACTCTCCAGGCACCAAGCGGCAAAGCGGTGGGCTGGGCTTCCCATTTGTCCTCCACCCACTTCCCGGGCGTCCTCTGACCCCATCCCTGCCCAGGCCTCAAGCTGCCTGCCAAGGGCCCGGCCTGCGCTAATGGAGCAGACAGCTGCAGAGGCAAGCTGCCCAGCCCATCACCGGACTCTTTCTGGCCTGCCTGCCACACTCGCTGCCTGCGCTGAGGGGAGAAGCCTTAATAGAGAATCCGCCTCTGCGCCGCCGCTCCCGCCCGCCAGCCGGTCTCTATTATCAGCACCATCAACGGCGGCAAATGACACTCTCGGAATCTTGACTCCAATCTGATGCCTGGTCCCCAGGGCCGCAGAGAGGCGCAGGCCAGCCGGGCTGGGGGGCTGAGGAGGGGCTGCTCAGTAATAGGATGTGGCCGAGGATGGTCTATTAGCAGCCCCGCGACTGCTGATGAGCCCCCCTCCCCAGCCCCTTGGCACACCCATCCCCCACCTAGTCAGGCAGCTGCTGCTGCTGCTAAGTCGCT
Source organism: Antilocapra americana (assembly GCA_007570785.1). Lineage (NCBI taxonomy): Eukaryota > Metazoa > Chordata > Mammalia > Artiodactyla > Antilocapridae > Antilocapra > Antilocapra americana. Next base: position 44,598 of record ML663016.1, read on the forward strand.
TCAGTCGTGTCTGACTCTGTGCGACCCCATGGATGGCAGCCTACCAGGCTCCTCCGTCCCTGGGATTCTCCAGGCAAGAACGCTGGAGTGGGTTGCCATTTCCTTCTCCAATGCGTGAAAGTGAAAAGTGAAAGTGATGTCGCTCAGTTGTGTCCGACTCTTTGGGACCCCATGGACTGCAGCCCACCAAGCTCCTCCATCCATGGGATTCTCCAGGCAAGAGTACTGGAGTGGGGTGCCATTGCCTTCTCCGTAGTCAGGCAGAGCAGGAGGCTTATTGGAGGTGGGGGAGCTCCCGGACTGGGTGGCTGCAGGGGTTGGGTTGGGCCATCTTTAAGCTCGGACTCCAGGCTCTCTGGGTGAACCCAGGGGTCGGGGGAAGGAAGTTGGAGAAATGAGGCCACTCAGACTCTTCTGACTATGTGCTGGGGAGGAAGAGGATTGGGGAGCAAGGGGTCCCTACTGAGAGTGGGTGACTTTTCCCATTCCTACTCAGAGCGTCGAGGGCTCCAGGTCTGGAAGGACTTCTCAAGAGCATCCTATCCAGCCTCCTTCTCCAGCTTCTTCTTGAACTCTGAGACATGGGAAGCTCAGCACCATCCTGGCCATCTCATTGCTTTGTGCTTCCTCATCTGGGGTCCTGAGTGGCCGTTCTTGGTACCAGAGCTCTGAGACCCCTTAGGGGCATTCACCTTACAACCAAGAACCTCACAGGACTTGGGGGGCAGGTCTCAAGTCTGCTTCCCCAGGACCTCACCCCTCATGGCCACAGATCTTTTGGCTTCTGTGAAGTGTGTGTCTGGAAATGTTCCAAGAGGCTGGGGAGCAGGTGGCTGAACCCACCACAGGGCCCTGGATAGGGCAGGACACCTAGGTCCTAGCCCAGCGCATCTGCTGGGTGGCAGTAGGAGAGCTACCCACTGCCCACCCTAGCCTGCTTCCCTCCCGCTTCCAAAAGGCCTTTGCTGAGAAAAGGAGATAATGAAGCTGGCTTTTCTCCTTCAGGGGACAGACTGGGTAAGTGCTTTGGGAGGCAAAAATCATGGATTTGGGGTGGGACAATCTGTACATATGGTCTCCTTAACAGCACCCCCCAACACACACACAAAACAGCAAGGGTGTGGAGGAAGATGGGGCTGAGAGTAGAGCATGAGCTTGCCCTTTCCTCTCTTTAGGCCTGACTGTCCAGGTGGGACCCACTGTGTGTGTGTGTGTGTGTGTGTGTGTGTATGTAGTGGGAGGAGGTGGTGGTGGTCAGAACACAGAGCTCTGTCCTTTCCTGAAGCGGGCCCAGTAGACTGAAAGCCTGAGCACTCTGGACCCCAGCCCAGCCGGACAGGCCTCCCCTCAGGGCTTTGTAACAGGAGGGAGGGGCTGGGCCTGCCTGTGTGAGGACCCCTGTGGCTTGGCTCACAACCACAGTCCCCTAGACCACTCCCAGCTCTGAACTCAATCTGTTCTGCCCACTGCCCCCACTGTGCCCCACAGTCCAGAGACTACAGACATCCAAGCTGCTTGCCTTTCCTGAGGGCCTGCCCTCAGTGCCCCAGCAGAGGCCTGGCCATCAGTCACAGGGCTGGCTGGACACACAGGGCCCGGTGTGCACCAGTGGATGGCAGGCGGTGGGGGGCACCGACTCCTGCCCGTGGGCTCCCTGGCGACCTCATTCACTCTACACCCTCCCTTTACTCTTGCCAAGATCACTGGTGCCCTAACCTGTGCAGACCTTTTGCCTACCTCACCTGTCCTGTTCACTATGTCATCTCACCTGTGCCCTTCTGCTCTGTCGCTGCGCCCCCATCAGATTCCTCTTCCCTGTTCCCCTCCCCTGGGTCACAGGCTCCCCATTTTTAAGCCAGCTTCCTGTGTTAGTCTCTCTACCCACTTGTAGGAGATAAAAAAAGCTAGGACAGCCTGTGAAACTCCATCTCCCTGCCAACTGCTCCTACTTCAGCCGGGCCATCCCCTTTTCCAGTCAGCTGCTAGTGGGGAATCCAGACTCCGAGGCGGGACAGGTTCTCTGAGCCAACCAAGGGCATCTGGATGTGGGGGTGAAAGGAGGCGGCCTTGTGTGCTTGGGGGTTGGGGTGGGGTCCCTCGGCCAGGGAGCACCCTGGGGGAGGGCGCAGTTCTGGAGGCCTGACAGCAGGGGGCGCCCAATCCTTTCTCTAGTCAGGCCCCACGGCCGTAACTGCCCATCGGGGCCAGTGCTGAGTACCCTGAGGGCTGGGACCCTAGCGGGCCCTCAGCAGAGAGTGCGCTGGTCCCAGACTGAATTTGGTCTTGTACTGTTTGCATTTTAAAGAAACACCTGTGTCCAGAGTCACCTCTCTATTTGAACTCCTGCGAGGGATGAATGAGCTTGGCCTTAGACCTCTGGGGAACAGGGAGGCAGGAGAGGCGCTGGGGGGTGGCCACCCCCGCTGTCCTCAGCCCTCATGGAGACTGACATTCCACCTTGTAAACCATCCCATGGGGGAGGCAAGGAGTAAAGCGTCTCCCCTTGGCCCCCTTAAGAGCTCTCCCTTCTCACCCACAGGCAGTGCCCCTCCCTCTGCTGGGCCCCCCTGAGTCAGCTGAGGAGGGCACACACCCAGGCCATGCCCAAGGGGAAGGGGCTGGGAAGGTTGGGCCTCCCCTGTGTGACGGGGTGATCGTGTCCGTGACACACTAATAAAAAGTGGGTGCGTGTGTGTGTGTGTACAGGTGTGTGTATGTGAGAGAGACAGGGAGAGAAAGAAGGTGAGAACAAGGCTTGTTCTGTTCTTTTCTCAGCAAATCTGAGACAGGTGCTACGGGGCACCCCCCCCCCCCCACACACACACACACTTCGGGAAGGGGCTGAGTCCGGGTGTGAGGTCAAAGCAAGTGTGTGTGACATTGACTCCAACTAGGTGGAGCAGCTCCATGAGGCCTGCCACCACCCTTCTAGTCCTCACTGCCCAAAGCTCACCACTCAAGTTTCTACCTTTAGGAAGGAAGGCACTGCCCCAGGCCTGCACAGCATCACAGCAGTCATGGCTCTGGGATGGCACAGCATGAGGGACCCAGAAGCAACCTGGAGACAGACAGTGGCAGGGGACACTTGATGGGGAGGGGGGTCACAGCAGTGTGACCTCCAGCAGGCAGGAGGGGGGTCCTGGTACAGTCATGGCAGGCCCACAAACACCTTTCTGGGCCTCCCGTTTTGCTGGAAACTGGAACTGAGATCCTCAGTGTAACACCGCCTCACCCCCACAGCTTGGCCCCAAGCAGGCCATGGGAGGTTGGTAAATATCGTAATCAGATTAGTGAGTGGAGACGGCAGAGGCTATGGTGGGAAAATGCTCTGGGCTAGCCCGGCCCCCACCCCTCTCCTGGGAATCCAACCTTCGTGCCCTGCCCAAGCCCTCCCCTGTGGGCCCGAAAGCCATCTTGGCTCTGCAGTGGCCTCTGCTGGCCGGAGTGATCCCACCTGTCACCAGACTTTCTGCAGTCTGCTGGAGATTTCTGCATCCTGGGGTGCGGGGTGGGGGGGAATCTCCTCACCCTGGGGGGCGGAGATGGGATAGCAGAAAGCCCAGCCCTGCTGACACCCCTTCCCCTCCTCTGGGCTGGTTTTCTCAGACAAGTGAGCCCAGCAGGACTCAGGCCTCTTCCTCTGGACGTGATGATGTGTTCACCTGTGAGGCTGGGATGAAACATCAGATTCCAGGGTGATCACAGCTGGTGGGAGGCGTGGGTTTAATCAGGGTTGAGTCAGAATCACTCTCCTCTTCAGTCTTCTTCATGAGGAGCTGAGTATGGGTCTGGGCACAAGGGGTGCAGGAAGCCTGGCCGGGTGGGATGGAAAGGGGCAGTGGTAGCTGGCACTGTACCCCAGGAACAGTAGGAATGTCAGGTCAGATGGGGAGGAGAGGGGCTGGGAGAACAGGGGTTGGTGTGCTATGGAGGTTGGAGGCAGGACAGGATATGAGAGCTGGAGGACTAGGAGACTGGAGAATTAAGGACTGGAGGCTGAGAATCTAGAGAGAGGAGATTGGGAAGCTGAGAGGCTGGGTGTCAGGTGTTGGAACTGGGGTTGAGAAATGAGGAGACAGAAGCCTGGGAGCGAAAGGATTGGGGTCTGAGATACTGAGGATCAGGATATTGGGGGGCTGAGGACTTGAGTCATTGGAGAATTTAGGGACTAAAGGTTAAGATCTGGGGTTTTGGGGGGACTAGAGGATCCGAGTCTCAAAGACATTGAGATGTTCAGGGCTGAGGCACCAAGGGGGCTGTGGAGAGAAAGATAGTAGAGAAACATCCTCTCTTGGGCAGGGAGAGGGCTCCGTGGCTGGGTGGGAGGACATGCTGAAGGTCCCAGGCCAGGCCCCCTCAGCCTCTTAGTCCGAGCTGGGGCCACTGGGGAGGGCAGCAGGCCTCTCCTTTTCGGGCTGTCAGAGCGGGTTAGGCTCCAGGAATTGGTTCTCTGGATCATCTCCTGGGAGCCAGCCCCTCCTGGCAGCTTTGTTTGGCGAAAGCGCGCAGGGATTAGTGGGGCTGCCCCCACACCACCTCCCGGCCGCCAGCTCCTGGCTCTTTCATCCCTGAAGGTCGCTAAAGCCGCAGTGCTTTGAGATTAGGCCCCACAAAGGGGCCCCTTGTGCTCCAGCCAAGCCTTGGGGGCAGGGACAGGAGGGGGTCCCGAGAACTCCGTGCACAAACCGAGCCCCTGAGACAAATCCTTCTCTCTCTCCCTGGCGCATCACGAAGGTCTCCCTGGCCAAAGGCCGAAGACCCCTCCTGTCTCCCTGCCCCCAGCTCAGAGAATGAGTCTCCACTGGTGAAGGGCATTTCAGGGCAGTTAGAGGTGACTCCCAGGCCTTGCCTGCCTCCTCCAGTACATCAGCATCCATCTGTGGTCGTCTCAGGGTGAGGAGGGCCGGGGGCGTGCAGGGTAGAGGCCAGAGGTGGTCTAGACCACCTGTCCAACCAGCTCATTGAATGGATGGGGAGACCAACCAGGGCTGGAGAGAGGAAGGGGCTTGTTCTGGGTCACACCACTTTGCTGGTCCGGCTGGGTCAGGAATGTGGAGAGCGCCCCCTTTCACCCACGCTAGCAGTCAGCAGGCCTTCTTGATGAGGTGGGGGACAGTTTTGTGCTTCCTGCAGGGAAGAGAGAAACATTTTAAAAAATGTAAGTTCTAGCATAAAATTGCCAGCTATTAATTTGTCCATATAAGGATACTGAGAGAAACTACCAACTGCTGTCAGAATCATTTCATAAAAGAAAGGATACTTTAGTGTCAAAAGTTGAAAAGCTATAATCCCAAATAGAGAGGATAGAGCTTCGTATTGAATAGATGTAGCTTTCAGAACAATGTCCTACAAAATCCTTATTTTCTCTCTTCTTGATGTTTGGGTGAAACGTCTTGGGATTCCTAGACCAGGTGACCCTGGGGAGAGTGCCTGCCACAAGGGGCTGAGAGCTTATGCTTCCAGGTCCCCAAGATCTGGGTCTTCCCATCCCCCATGCCAGGTGTTGGAGGGGGCATAGTTGTTTCAGGTCTGGCCCTGGGGTGACTGGAGGAAGAGGTCCTGAGACTGGGCTGCTCCTCAGGGACTCTGCTGAAAGGACCTTCTTTGCCTTGTCCCCCTCATTGCCAAGGAGACACATGAAGAGGAGGGGGAGGGAGCAGGCCTGACTGTGGGTCGATAGAGGAAAATTTCTTCCTGTCCTCTCGCTCATAAAATGTTTGTGGCTAGCATATTGCACAACATTCCCAAAGAGGCCACAAAAGGCAGTACTGGGCTGGCGGGGTCAAATGGAGCTCATGGAGCACAGCCCCCTGCCCAGCCTCCCTCCTGGCCAGCCTGTGGGGCTAGGGCTATGGAGGGGCCCAGGGTAATTGGGGTCACGGTGGGTGGGTATACGGGGTCAGTCTGAGAAACACTTAAGGGAGGTAGGAACTGACAGTAGTAGCCAACGCTGATGTGTTACGGACGGAGGAGCCTGGCAGGACTACAGTCCATGGGGTCTCAAACTGTCGGACACCACTGAGCGACTCCACTTTCACTTTTCTTTATGCGTTATTTACCACTTGTTAGGTTCTATACTAAATGTTAACTCATTTAATCCTCACAACAGCTCTAGGGGTAAGTGCTAGTATTTTCCTGATTTTATAAGTAAGAAGAAAGGCGTGGAGTTAAGTGAATTGCTGAAGGTCAGAGCTTGTCGGTGGCTGAGGCTGGATTTGAACCCAGAAGGTCTGGCTTCAGGGTCCATGCATTTCACTGCTGCCCTGCGGTGGCCCTGAGCAAGGGTTACCTCTGAGTCCCCACCACCACCTGGCCATGCCCTCCCCATATCAGGATGCCCCACAGTTTTTCTAGGGTTTGGAGCTGTCAAGAGGTGCTTGTCATTTTGCAGATGCTGGGTAGAATGCAAGTGTCCCCTGGCCTCGTCACGGTAGTTTAAAAAATATGTCCACAAATTCTTTGACAACTTCCTCCTTTGAGTGAGTGTTGCCTGCTTAGTCTCTCAGTTGTGTCTGACTCTTTGCGACCCCAAGGACTGTAACCTGCCAGGCTCTTCAGTCCATGGAAGTTTTCAGAAAGGAGTACTGGAGTGGGTTGCCATTTCCTACTTCAGGGGGATCTTTCCAACCCGGGATTGAATCCATGTCTCTTGTATCTCCTGCATTGGCAGGCAAATTCTTTACCACTGCGCCACCTGGGAAGTGGTGGAGCTTAATTCTACTCTCTTAGAGTATGGGGTGGACATAGTGATGTGCTTATAATGACTAGAAGTTAGCAGAAGTGATGAGATGTCACTTTTAAGGTTAGGTTACAAAAGACTACAGCTTCTATTAATCCTTTGACCCTTCTCTCTCTCTCTCTTTTGGATACCAGCCACCATATAAAGAAGTCCAGGCTATCCTGCTGAAGAGACCACAGGGAGGAGAACTGAGACATCCTAGCGGACAGCCAGCACCAACCGCCAGCCCTATGAATGAGCCATTTTGGAAGAGGACCCTCCAGCCCTCATAAGACTTCAGATGATGTAGCCCTAACCAGTGTAAGGGCAACACATGAGAGATCCCAGGCCAGATCCCACCCAGCTAAGCTGCTCCTGGATTCCTGATGCTTAGAAACTATGATATAATCGACATTTGTTTTAAGCCACTTAAGTTTAGGGTAATTTGTCTCTCTTCCTTTTCTTTCTTTTTGCCATGCCACTCGGTTTGTGGGATCTTAATTCCCTGATTGAGGGTTGAAACTGGGCCCTGGCAGTGAAAGCGCTGAGTCCTAACTTTGGACTGCCAGGGAATTCCCAAGGGGTAATTAGTTATGCAGCCAGAGATAACGATACACTTAGGCATCCTCATGGTCTGGAATCTCACCATCAGGATTTCACCTATGGATGGGTTAAGTCACTGTCTCCTCCATGTCTCTCCCCAACCCTGAGATGAATAATATCTGGCTGATGCTGATTTGCTGATGCAGGTAACATGATAAAGGACACCTCCAGTATGGTTAGGGGATGCCATTCTGGGGATGGTACGTGGCCACTTCATCATTCTGAAACACCCCCCCCCCCACCGGAGGCCACGGGTGATTATCAATGAGCAGTTTTGACACGATTGATTGACCTCACAGCTTTCCTATACAGTGGCTTCCAGAAAAACTACCCCCTGCTTTGTGTGTGTGTGTGTGTGTGTGAGTTGCTTAGTCATGTCCAACTCTTTGTGACCCCAAGGACTGTAGCCTGCCAGCCTCCTCTGTCCATGGGATTCTCCAGGCAAGAATACTGGAATGGGTTGCCAGGTCCTTCTCCAGGGGAATTCCCAACAGAGGGATCAAACTCAGGTCCTCTGCATTGGCAGGCAGATTCTTTACCATTTGAGTTACCAAGGAAGCCCACCATCCCATGCTTTAATTGACAACAAAGGTACAGGGCTGTTATCAGGATGAGGGCTTGAGGAGAACTGGGCTCTGACAGGAATAAGGCCCTGGTTCCACAGATCCCTCACATTCCTGGGCTGTCTCCATTCCTTGTCCAGGAGTTCCCAGAGCTGCATTCATGAGGCTCCCCCTGAGCATCTTCCAACTCCTGTTTCAGAAGTTAGCGCAATGTGACTGTACATCTTAGTGTCAAGGTGTATATGTGTGAGTGTGTGAGGGCGTTAGGTGGGAGATTTGTGTGTGTGTGTGTGTAGAAGCATTTGCTGGTGACTTTCTTGTAGCATGCATTTGTGCACGTGTGCATTTGATTTGCAGGTTTCTGGGTGGGAAGATGTGTGTATGCTGCTATATTTTTATGTATACCTGGAACTCTTTTCGTAAACATGTATGAGAATCAGTGTATCTTCAAGACAGCTTTATTGGAGTGGGGGCCTATGCTCTTCAGTCTGTGTGCCTGTGTTTGCTACAACTGGGATGCATGTGTGTGTCTGGCTTTCCACAGGCAGGTACCAGTGTTAGCAGTGCCTGGGCTGCGGTCCTTAAAGGGTTAAGAGAAACAGGCGCCGCCATAACTCTTAATCATAGCTTTGCAAGCTTAGCCAGTGCCCCTGTTGAAAAATGTTTCAAAAAGCAAAATAAATGATCTTTTAGTTACAGAAGTATTGATTTTGCCCACATCTAGTAATAAAGAGCAAGTCACCTGTAGCTAAAACTCTTGTAAAATATATTTTATACTCTAATAGTCTGCAGATAGAGTCACCCGCTGAGCACAGATGACAAATCTCCCCACCGCAGCCTGCGCCCCCCATATTTCACATCAGGGACACAGTGGTGGTGCAGGCAGCGACAGAGCTGGGCCTCCCCGCGGGTGAAGGCTTGGCGGCCTGGTTGACCAAAGAAAAAGAAAAAAGCCAGGTTCCGGGCACAGGGGCCATTCCCCTGCCCCCACTTACACTAAGCAGCATCCTGGCTCATGGTGGAGGTTCCTGACTACCTGCCCTAAAGGAGGAGTACCCCTCCTAGATCCAGAACCTGCAGAAGCAGCTCCTCCAGATTCGAAAAACAGGGCCCTGTCTCTCCTCACTGCCCAGCTGCAGAGGCTGACAGTTTGGGAGCTCTGAGGCTGGATCTAAGAGAAGAGGGAGGAAAGGGCTGGGGGCGCCTTCCTGGTTTGAAGCCCAGTTACCCTAAATGAGCACAGACACATTCACACAGCTGCCACACACTGGCCTCTCCCATACCCCCAAGTACATACAGAGGGATATACTTAGCCCCCAGTGTTCACATACACTGAGACACCCTCCACACATTCAGAGAGACACACTTAACAGATCCCCACCTGTGCAAGCACACACGTGGATACTTGGTTTTATCCATGTACCCAGACACACACCCAGGCACTCATCCAGTGTACTTCCAGTCCCTCCACACAAATCCACCATGTATTTAAAGAACCAGGCTGCTTCCACTCTACCTAAAGAATTCTGTTTTGGACAAGTCTAAGAAATAGGCTTGTCTGAAATGACCACATAGCTACTTCACTTTGGGGATCTGAATGTGTGATTCAGTCCTCTCCCATGTTATCTATGTTGTCCACTGATAATTCTGGCCCAACACACACCCACTCACACCTATAGCTCTCCTTACCCCTCTCTGAAGGTGGGAGGGGAGTTGCTTAGAGAGGGCACCTTGGTCTCCTGGCCTCTATTACTTCCCAGCGCTCTGCAGCCAGGAATGCAGCCCAGGCCTGGGAGGCCACACACTCTGGTTCCAGTTCCTCTTCTGCTCTGACCTGCTGTGTGACTCCCAGCAAGTTTCTGCATCTCTCTGAGCCTCTGTTTGGATGGGGCCCAACATGTTCCCCCCAGCATTCGCAGCCTCCCCTCAGAGGAAGTCCACCAGACTTGTCCCTGGTCAGGGGACCCTTGGAGAAGCTCAGGGTCCTCCCCCACTCCATAGCCACCCATCTGGTCTTGGGCCACCTCACCCCCACAGCAAGATTACCTAGGGGCAAAAGTGGTCAGAGGAGACTCAAAGGCACAGTAGGAGAACCCCTCCCTGCAAAGCTGGGAATAAATAGGGTTTTCCAATCCCTGAAGGCAATGGGATGTAGAGGAGGTGAGGAGGGCCGAGAGAAGAGGGAGCCTCGGGGGTGAGAAAGTGAGGAGGTAAGTCAGTACTGGGGAGAGGCTGAGAGATGGTGGGAAGGGGCCAGGAGCTCGTAGGGGATTTGGGGAGCAGTTGGAGGCAGGAACTGGTGGGAGGAAGGGGACCCCCAACAGGTAGGACTAGAGCTAGCGGAAGGACCCGGGCGCAGGCAACTAAGTGGGTGTGTGGGAGGCAATTTGGGGTGGTCAGAGATGACCAGGAATACACAGGGGTATCTTTAGGCCGTGAGGGGGCAGTAGCCGGTCGTAGGGAGGGAACAGAGCAGGTAGCTGCCCCGCGCTGGGGTAGGGGCGGGGGTAGGGCTCTTTAAGCGGCGGCCGCGCTAATAACCTGTCCAGGAGATGGCTCGTGGCAAATTGCTTTGTTAGTCTTGTCAGCGCGGCCGGGGCCGCCGTCAGCGCGCGCCATGGATCAAGATGATGAATCGCCGCGGACCGCGCAGATGCGGGCGGCCCGCGGCCCTGCCCGGGGCTGGGGGTGGGAGTGGGAGGGCGATGGAGGGGGCCGCGGGGGGCCGGGCCGCAGCCATTAGCTCTCGAATTAGCTCTAAGCCGCCCACCACCTAGCCACTGCCCCCGGGGAGAGCCAGCCGTGGGGGCGGGAGCGGGCCAGGATGGGGAGTAGCAACGGCGCCCCCACCCTTCCTCCCCAACCCCAAGCCCGGATTAGGCCTCCGACTCCTGGCAAGTCCGGAAAGTAGACAGTGAACCTCCGGGAAAGATCGCGAGGCGGCCGGGTCTCCAGACTCCGCGGGCCGAGCCTCCAACATCCCGGTCGGGTGTTACCCAAACCCGAGGGTCTCCTCTGCCCGTCTGGGGCGCCCAAAGGGTGGCCGCATCCAGCATCTGTCCCCTCCCCTCTGTGCTGTGAGTGGGGGTTCTCTTTCAGAATGTGTACACTTGCGGGGGCGTCGGGTTGGGGGGGTTGGGTTTGGCATCGCTACTTTAAACTGAGCCCAGAAAAGGCAGGGCTGGGATCCGACCTGAAACTTCAGGGGAACCTCGGATCCAGATCTTTGTCCACAGACGTCTGGCACCCCGGGGGTGTCTGAGTGTCTAGGCCTCCCAGAAGCGCTGTGAGCACCTGCTTTTCCAAAGTTCTCAAGTTAACCCATCCCTGGCCTACCCATAACCATGGTCCAATTTAGGAACAACTCCTGGAACACTCATGCTCAAAGCTCACAAAGGTGCAGTCTGCATCCATGTATTACATATTAATATTTAAACGTGTACACACATATGTTACACACACATATAGGATTATGAAATGTAACCGCAACATACACACAACTCACAGGATAATGAAAACACAGAAACATACAAGCCTATCCCGAAATGCCCCTGCTGCCTCCCCTTCCCAAGCCCCTGCACCCCGGGAAAGTCTATTGGGGGCGGGTCCCCAGCCAGTCTGGGACGCGCCTTCCTTTTAAGCCCTTTGAAGGTGTCAGCCACTGCCCTGGGGCGGGTGGGTGGGGAGGCTTCAGGAACAGGCTAGAAAGGGAGGCCTTGAATCATTTCCACTTCTTAGCTCCTAGTGTCTAGACGGTGGCACCTTCGGAATCATTTTGGTAAATCAGTAAAACCCACCCACATTGTGGCATGCCAAGCTCTCCATCGCCCCAGGCCTCCCCAAGGACACCTTCCCTTTAGCCCTCCTACCCTGTTTTCCTCTCTGATTTTCTGTCCTGGCACAGGCCAGCTATTTTTGTGCCCACCCCTCCCCATAAGAATCCACCATCAACTCAGAGCCCAGCACTGTGTCACAGTGTGTCTGGAAGTGCACCGGGGTGGAGTGTGACTGAGCAGCCCATGGTGCCCCCGTGTGTGGAGGCCCAGAGTGTACTGTGAGACTCCAGGCATACTGGCCACCCCGCCACCACCTCCAGACCTCCAGGATTGGGAGAGCTGATGCTGGCAAAAGTCTGGGATAGGAGGCAAGCAAGGGATCCCCCCACTGGGCTCAGAATCTGTGTGGCAGACAAGTGCCTTCCAAGAGCAGGCACCTAGGTGAGCCCTGTGACCCACCGGCTGGAGCCTTCGTGGCCCTCAGCTCACGAGCAGGACCTGTGCTAACCTCAACAGTCTGCTCCACGAGTCTGGGCCCAGCCCCACTTCAGGCCCAGGCAGGGGTGGGGTTCTCAGTCTGCCTACCAAGCCATCTCCTGTCTGGGTGACTGTCGAGGTAACAGGGAGGGATGGGTTGGAGTTGGGTCCCTGGGCAAAGAAAAATGATGCTCCCTCCTGCTGGAAGGGGAGCCCCAACTGAAACCAGGATTCCTTGGGGGAAGTGAGCTCAGCAATTCCTGCCCACCCCTGGCACTACCAAGTAGGAATGTCTAGGGGCAGGGAGGGACTCCTGTGGGAGAGACGTTGCTGAACTCCTCCCCTTCATTTATGTGTCTTTAAATGTGACTCTCTATGCAGGCACCTGTATCCAGGTCTGTGAGTGTAACTGAATGACTGGCTTGCGTTGAAGTTGATCTGTGTGTATGTCTGTGTGTGGAGGGCAGCCAGGTGGGGGTGAGATGTCCTTCCCACCACTTCTCCAGCCTGAGAAGCACGCCCCTGGCCGCTGTCTCAATTCCCTAAGCCAAAAAGTCAGCCTGTGGTACCCTTCCTTTCCACGCCCTCTTCTCTCCCTCACAGGGCCAGATCCCTGAAGGGAAATTAAAAGGTTATTTAAAGCCCCCGCCTCCACCTTTCTTGTCCCTTTAAATGGAGCCTAAACGGTTTTGCTTTGGCAGAAGAAATCTTTTCTGGAGCTTGGGGGTGGGGGTGGGGGATCCTGGTGGGAGAGAAGGGTCTAAGCGGCCTAATCCTCTTACCACCCCCTCCTCTCCCCTCCCTTCTGAGGTCCACCGCTCCCCGCCCACCTCTGAGGCGCTCAGTCCCTAACTCTGCCTGGGGATCGACCCTCAAATCAGTCTGTGGCCCCTTCTGGCCCGCCCAGGCCAAAATTCCTGACCTCTTCCACCCTGGCCAGAACTCTAAAATCTATTGGCAACATCGACCAGTCAATACGTCTGGCATCTCCATGCCTTTGCCCCTAAGGAAGCAACCAGCTCCCAGGAGCTAGACCCAGAAGCGTCACTCACAGACTGGAGGGAATGCCAGAGTCAGGGTCCAGCTGCCCTGCCCTGAGTGTTAGACCTTGGGCCTGCCCTGTGTCCATCCTGCACTCAGCCACCTGGATTCACAACCATGCTTGAACTCACATCTGCACAAGGATTGGTGATACACACAAAAGGACTTACAGCTGTATGAGGCTCCACGGTTACTCCACGGTGGACTTGTGGTCACAGGAGCATAGGTCACAAGGACACACTCCACGTGTGACTCACAGTCGCTGCCACTGTGCCCAAAGGCAGGCCACACAGAACTCACTATACAGGGGCACACACAGCATACACCCCCCCACCCACCCACCCTTGGCCAGGTACCTCGACAGTCACCTCCTCATAGAGCAGCCACACATACAGCCTTAGTGCAGCTCCTTGCCACTCCAACAGCACCAGCAGTGCAGGCATTAGCCTGCCTCTCTGGTACACCTTTCAGGAGGCCGGCCTTCCTCACTGCCAGGCCCCAGAGCCAGCTCCAAAACATGTCTTCCTGTGAACTGGTCCTGCCTGGAGGGAGTGAGGCGCTAGTAGGCACAGGAGGATCCCAAGCACCAGGTGCCCCTTGCCCTTGTGACAGGCAGGTGAGCTTCGTGTGAAGCCGAGTCCCAGGCCAGCAGCCTCTCTAAAAGGCCTCCAGCTGACAGACAGGTGACCAGCTGCTAGGAGCGCAGTCCTGTGTATGGGCTGAGAGTGTGGGCGGTGAGCGCTGATCGCTGGTGGCGGGCGGCGTGGTGGCACGGCGGTGGCAAGGCTGCGGGTAGTGCAGGGCTGATATGGGGAGAGAGAAGTGTGTGTGGTGTGTGCGCGTGCATAGCTCGGACCGATCCTGGAGGGATGGTGGGCGCGTGAGTCAGTCAGGGTACCCCCAGGCCATCCCTTGCTGACCCTGTCTGGTGCTAAGCGTCCAGATGAGGCTTTTAAAGGGGAAGGTTTCTTAAGACCCCCCTCCTCGCCCTAGGGATTGGCCTACGGCTTCTGAAGACCTGAGAGAGGCAGAGATCCGGGGACCGGGAGACGGAGATTCGAAGGAGGTGACCGACGCGGCTGGAGCCCACCGACCCCCGGACGGTCGGACCCCGGCAGCCTAGGCCGAGAGCTGCTCTGCAGCACCAGCGGAGCGGGGCGGGCCGGGGGCGGGAGCGGTGCGTGATTGGCAGCCACCCGGGCCATTGGGGAGCGCGTGGGCCCGCGCCAGGCGCCCGGGAAACGCCGTTTAAAACTCCAGCCCCGGCCGAGGCGCGCGTAGATGGCAGCGGCGACAGCGGCGCGGGCCCGGGAGACCAGGTGCGAGCGGGTGCGGCCGGCGGGGCCGAGCTGGGAGGGGCGCCGAGACGGGGAGGACACGGGCGGAGAACTCTGGGGACCGCCACCCTCTAGTGGTCCTGCAGTCCCCGATCCGCCGGGAGGACCGGAAAGTTTGCTTGGGATCAGGGACTTGGAGACGGACAAACAGACTGCGAAGGGACAGAGAGGAAAGAGGGACAGGCCAGGGAGACAGAGGCAGGGAGAGATCGGGAGACGCGTAGGGTGAGACGGAGGGAGCGATACCTAAGGCTGAAGACGGAGGCAAAGAGAGGGAACAAACAGCCCAAGGAGCCAGACCCAGAGCAGAAATCGAAATTCCGAGGCAGAAAGAGGGAAAAGAGAGCCGTGGGCAGAAACGCGCGGAGGCCCAGACGCAAGCCTCGGCCCGCGGAGACGCAGGCACCCGCAGAGAACGCTTCGGATCCGTCACGGTTTTGCCTCATTTGGAAGATATTACTTCGCCCCTGAAAAAAAATAAATACAAAAAAGGTTTGGATATTAAGCGGAGACAAATCCTTCTCAGTTTGGAGGGGGGCGGGGAGGAGGTGGCCGGGGGTAATGCGGAGCAGATGCGGCCTCGGGGCGTCGCGGAGCCCGGGGCCGAGACTGGGGAGGGGGCACGGCCGGCAACCCAGGTCCCCGCCGGGATAGCGCAGGGGTCGCCCCCACGCCTCTCCAGCTTCCGCATCCACGCCGCCAAGCGAACCGCCGGATGCCCGGGGCATTACCCCGGATCCTGCATCGGTCCGGGCTGCGCGCGCGGCCCCGGTTCACACTCCAGCCGCGGCGAGTGAGACTTTTCTCTCCGGACTGCGATTCTGCAAGAATTCTCCGGTTGGGGGTGGTTCAGCGCTCAGCCAGCTTGTGTCCTCGTAAACGCAGCCTAGGGCTGGAGTCCCCCAGGTGGGTGTTTGGGGAGCAGCGGGCCTAGTGCCCTGGAATTCGTTTTGCCTCCTGCGGCCTCGACTGGCGTTCGTCGGGTGAGCTACGTGTGGAACGGCAGGCTGGGGCCAGCACCCGGAGCCTCCTCGTGGTGCTTCGGGTGAAGCGGTCGAGGGGCAGGGGGCATTGCCAGGGACTCTCCTCCCTGGGCCTCCCATGGCGGGTAGCTGTGACCCAGTTCTGGACGGGAACAGGCGGTTTCCCGGACTCTGCCAGCTGAACTTTCTCATCCACCAGGAGTTTCCCGGCTATGCTCAGGGGCCGCTGCGACCCTGGTTGTGCGCTTAG
>ML663016.1:754131-933441 GCA_007570785.1 Antilocapra americana
CCCGGCCCGGGCCGGCGGCGGCGGCGGCCCCTGCAGCGCGGGAAGCCGCCCTACTCGTACATCGCGCTCATCGCCATGGCGCTGGCGCACGCGCCGGGCCGCCGCCTCACGCTGGCCGCCATCTACCGCTTCATCACCGAGCGCTTCGCCTTCTACCGCGACAGCCCGCGCAAGTGGCAGAACAGCATCCGCCACAACCTCACGCTCAACGACTGCTTCGTCAAGGTGCCCCGCGAGCCGGGCAACCCGGGCAAGGGCAACTACTGGACGCTCGACCCGGCGGCCGCCGACATGTTCGACAACGGCAGCTTCCTGCGGCGCCGCAAGCGCTTCAAGCGCGCCGAGCTGCCCGTGCTCGCGGCCCCGCCGCCGGCCGCCGGCCCGCCGCCCTTCCCCTACGCGCCCTACGCGCCCGGCCCCGGGCCCGCGCTGCTCGCGCCGCCGCCCCCCGCCGCCCCCGGCTCCGCGCCGCCCGCGCGCCTCTTCAGCGTCGACAGCCTGGTGAGCCTGCCGCCCGAGCTGGCGGGGCTGGGCGCGCCCGAGCCGCCCTGCTGCGCGGCCCCCGACGCCGCCTTCTCGCCCTGCACCGCCTCCCCGCCGCTCTACTCCCCGCCGCCCGACCGCCTGGGGCTGCCCGCGACGCGGCCCGGCCCCGGCCCGCTGCCCGCCGAGCCACTGCTGGCCTTGGCAGGGCCGGGGACCGCGCTCGGCCCCCTCGGCCCGGGGGAGGCCTACCTGCGGCCGCCGGGCTACGCGCCCGGGCTGGAGCGCTACCTGTGAGCTCCCTTCCCACCGGCGGGGGCGTGGAGGGGCGGCCCGGGCCCCTCTTCCCCAGGACGGGGCGCTGCCTGGGAGCCCCCATCTCTTAGAGCGCACCTCGGAGCTCGCCAGCTCTGCCTCGTGGACTGAGCACACCTGTTTCACCCGCCGCTGTCCCTCATCTTTGGGGAACCTCGCACCATCTCTCCACTGGACTTAAGCCCCCATTCCCCATCCCGAATTGTAAGGTCCCTTTTTCTTCTCCCTCCACTATGAGCGCTCATCTGTGCACGCCCCGACCCCTGCATTATTTTGGGTCCCATGTCTGGGGATCCTGGAGCACCACCTGTGAGCCCCCACCTCGAATATCTGGTGAATTTCAAGCCTTTGGAAGTCTGACCTTCGATCTCAAACCGCCTCCCAACTGGTCTTTAACCTCCTCTGGTTTTTTTTTTTTTTTTTAATAATACATCGGAGGCCAGACTCTTAGGTCTGTGACTCCCTGGCTGTTGTCCCTTCATTCCCCCCACAAGCTTGTTCCCCACTCCCACTTACCTGTCCGTCTGTTTTCTACTGAGAGAGCACTCCTCTTTGACACAGACTGGAACCTGGCTGAGCTCCTCCAGACCCCAGGACAGCTCTTCATTTCTGAGACAAGCAACACCAAGAGCTCCTTGACTTCAGGAGGAGTTAGTGGGCTGCCCAATCATCTGAAAAACTTGAGACTTACTAGATTATTATTATTTTTAATTAAAGTTAGTTTAATTAAAAAGAAGAAACTTGCCTCTGGGCTTGGTGTGCTGGCTGGTGACTTGGAGTGGTCCGGGGAGACAGTAGGGGAGTTCTGTTCAGGACCTTGGGTTGCCACATGGGGTGAGCCCCTTGTGACTTACCAGGCAAAGGTTCATCAAGTAGGATTAGGATGTGGTTCAGCCATAGCTGTGCACATAGTAGGCCTGGTGAAACGCCATCCGTCACCTGCTGCAGAAGCTGGTAGAGATGGGGCATGCACGTGAGTGTATTTGGCCAGGGGGGTTGTCTGCTGCGTGGGATTATCCCCAGCTCCCATGGATAAGGGAGCAATGGCTACTTCTCCAAAAAGCACTCACCAAATGTGCCAAGCACTGTGAATATATCACTAAACAAATGGGTAAGGTCCATGCCTTGAGCTTATGGATCAGTGGGGAAGAGACATTATCAATCAGTTCTCAGAGAAATGAGACGAGTGCCCTAGAACCTTCCACTCAAACTGTGGCCCAGGTGCCTGGGAGCTTGTTAGAAATGCAGAATCTTAACTCAGACCCACTGAATCATCGGTTTCCACATTTTAACAAAACTCCAGGGTGATTAGCATGCACGGTATTCTGGAGTAAAGTCACCGTGCCAAGGCTGGGGCTCAGTTTAAAAGGCTACTCCCAACTTTAAGGAGTGGGACCAGGCTGCAGAACCATACATGCCCTGCTGAACTTCTGGAGCTGGATTCTGCACCCCGTCTTAACTCCCCTGCTGAAATGGGAGCTGGAGCAGCAGGAACTTGAGCTGATTCATGACAGTCCGCAGCACCAAGGACAGGGCAGCACTGAGCACTCAGAAGTTGCAGGAGAGGGAGGGAGTTGGCCTTTGACCCTATCCTGCTTTCTGGTGCTGATCCAAATGCTAAGCGTCAGGCTTTTCGAAGCTCCCTTGCCCCCAGGGCTCTCAGTCTACTAGGGCCTGAATTAGGTGTGGGGAAGGGCGGCAGAGGGGATCAGTGTGTCTGAGCCCAGGGTGAACGTGATTTGCATGTTGGACGTGCCCGATACAAGAGTTTAAAGCTCTGGAAGCAGCGGTGGAGGCTGAGCACAGAGTGTAAGCAGCTCATAGAGGAGAAAGGTTCAGGAGATCCGAGAAGGTGGGAAAGGCCCTCTTTGAAGGTAGGGCAATAGATATGCACAGTCTGGTATGAAATGCTCTGGATAGACCCAGCTTTCTCAGCTATTAACCCCTTTGGGCAAGTCAGATCTAATTTGCCTGATGCATAACAGCCCTTCACTTAATATTTGATGACTGACTGAATGAATGAATCCCTAGTGTCTAATATTGTGCCTGACTTACTGAATAATGATTGGGCTGACAGTACTTTGGCACCTTCTTACCCATTCTCGCTTGCCGCCCTTGCGCTGATCTGCGGTAGAGCTGAAAGACGTGGAGGTGGAGACTAAGTGCCCATTGGTCCAATGAGAAAATCGCCCCTCCCTGCAGCCAAGCAGTAGAGAAGAGCCAGCCCTCAGTTCTCTAAGGAATAGAGCCCCGCGGAGATCAAAATGCATACTCGCTTCTGCTCCAAATGGTGTTACAGTCCCTCCTCCTGCCTCACAGAACTTCATGATAAATTCCTTCCAAATCCAAGAAATTTTCACAGACAGGAAGAAGAGGATCCTTCTTACTTGGCTGAAGTCGGGAAGTGCTTCTTGAATTCTGAATTCAAATCTTGTTTGCCATACAAGTCTCTGTCCCTGAGATCTTGACATAGTGGGGACAAGATGAGAAATGTCTGCATGGAAATACCAGAAAGGTAAATACTGAACTAGAAAGTCAGAAAGATTTTATTTTAAAAATGCTTCTTTAATTTTCCTTTATTTAACATCATGGAGGGCTGTGTGCCAGACCTTGTGCTGGGCTCTGAGACCTATAGGGATACAAATATGAGAGTGTTTATGCCCGTATAGAGTTCATTATCTGGAAAGCTTCATATCATAGAGCATCCTAAGAATCTTGACACTTTGGGAGGTGTTGAAAAAACAAAGCAAAAACCCTAATTCAATTCTGTCTTTAAAGTATCAAACACTTTTTTTTTCTAGAAGTGAGATTTCAATATTATTTCCTCTACCCTCTTTTTGGAGGAAATAATTTGAATAGTCTTTAGAAATGTTAAGCAAATACTTACCCCTTCGTTCTTATAGAAAACTTGATATCATCTTTTCTCTGAAGATACATTTTTTAACACTTGAGTTTTGTTTTTATTAAACTGAAACAATCATATAACCTAACAAGTCAAATAGCAATCAAAGACCTTAGGACCTGTGCTTTGTTTCTTAGAAGCATCTATTTTCAGTTCGTATTTGTCTCTTTTGGATCTACTTGCCTATTTCCATGCTTATATTATTCTCTCTTAAAACATAAATGATTAACTTCCTATTATAATAGATGATCATTTATCTCTAAATCTCTATCTCTTCCCAACTCCACCTGAAATTACCAACGTTTGGTTAAATTAGTTCCTAGGATTTACTTACTTCTTCTTGTTTAGTTACTAAGTTGTGTCTGATTTTTTATGACCTCATGGACTATAGCCCATCAGGTTCCACTGTCTATGGGATTCTCCAGGCAAGAATACTGGAGTGGGTTGCCATTTCCTTCTCCAGGGGATCTTCCCAACCCAGGGACTAAACCTGCATCTCCTGCTTTAGCAGGCAAATTCTTTACCACTGAGTCAACAAGGAAGCCCTTTTACATGACTACTGCCATTTAAATTTTGTTCTCCAATAAGTTGCTAGCGTACAATGACTACACTTCCTTTTGGTTTTTTTTTTGGTGCAATTTTGAGTTTTCCTGGAGTTATTGCCTTATTTTTGTTTTCATTTGCTTAGCTTTATACCTGTGGCTAAACTTCTTCCTATATCTTCCAATAGCACAGTTTTTCATGAAGTCAAACTTATCAGGAAATCTGCCATCGCTTTTGGTCGTGTTTTTCCTTTCCCAGGGGCATCTTTCCCAGAGCCTTCTGTCCTCCAGACGGGGCTGATTGTGCTCCATGTCTGCTGCCCAGATGTGGCCCTAAGATTTCCTTTTACTGCTTTCCTTGGAATTCCCTTCATCTCTGTCCTGTGTTGGATCCAGTGCTCCTGGGATTCCAATCTTCCCTTTTGGTTTATTCCTTTGTTTCAGTTGAGGTCAATTTGGGGGAAATTTTTGCATTATCTGAAATTAAGATGATTATTTTAGCATGAGAAGCTAAGTGTGCACTTTGACAATTAGATGATTGTGTCAAAGCTGTGTTCTGTAGACTTTACTTAGGGGTGGTTGAGAATGAGGGGGGTGGGAGACTGTTTCCTGGGTTCAGAACACACTTCCTGCCTACCCTACCTACCTACTGGGAAACTTGAAAGGAGGCTCAGTGTTATTGAAATGAGGGATTCTTGTTTGGGTAGGAGAGTTAAGCTAGGGGAACGGTTCTGAGTTCCTTATAGGAATAAGGAGTTACTCATAGGTGAGCTGAGAGGGGCTGCTTCCTGACTTAGGGGGATTTGGAAAGAATGACTTTGGGCCTGCGAAGGTGCTGAGCTGCTTAGAGGGCCTGTGGGATTTAGCTCAAGAAAGTGCCCACCGTCACCCTGGCACATAGAAAACTGAGCACCTAGGAAAGTGACATCGTTGGCAAGGACGCAGGCCAGCATATCAGTAGAGAAGCTCCTTCAGGTAATCTTCAGGGTTGTGCTTCACCTGAGAAGGCAGAAGAAACAATGGGCCACATGGAGAACCCTCTACTGCTAGGGACTGGCTTGGCTGGTTTTAAGCCCATGGGAAATACCTAGAAGTGTGAGGAAGGGGGAGGATTTTGCAGGATACAGGAGGCTAAAGTGGTCTCCTCCTAAAGGAAAAAAGCTCTGTGGGACCACAGAATTGATTTTAATTTTTCATTAGAATGTCATTTAGTACAAGCAGGTGTAAATTCCTTAGACTTGTATCTCTTCTATAACTGTAAAACAAAGTATTTTAATAAATTAAATGCAAACAGAGCTACAAAATAAAAATTCAAAGTCATTTCATTAGTCAAATGTAAAAAAAGACATTGTTTTGCTGAAATGAAACACTGGTACTGTGACTGTGACAGTGACCGCCCACTGTAGGTCTTTGAGTTTGGTGCGCCTTGAGCCATGTGATGGCTAAATCCATCCACTATTATTTTTTCTTCTGAATGAAGGGCAAGTATTCTTTCATGTAGCAGGCCATGTCACCAACAGGCCCCAAAACTGAACTTATTTATCAAGGCTACATCATTTTTCACCTTATCTCAAGATTAAAGAACCTGATAATAAATGCAAATGAAGACTCTAAATACCAAGTTTCTGATACCTATGATATCAGGAGGTCATTTAAGGGATCCACACTATGCTTAAATGAATGTGTTTAAGATTACTATTGAAATGAAAACATAACATTAAAAAATGTTCATAAATGTGCACTTGTATAAGAATATGTTCTTGGACCAGATTTTGAAACAAGCATGTGAAGGTTTAAGTCTAAGATCTAAGTAACTCTAAAATTAGAGGAAAATTATAATTACAGGCTATAAAATCATCAAGGTGAGAATAGTACATATTAAAATCCATACAGTGCAGTCAAAGGAAAGGTCTGAAAGGAAATCTCATAGCCCCAAATATACTGTTAGAGGGGAGCTGGGGTGGGTTGGGGAGACCAATTAAAAGGATACTGCAGTATCCAGGCAGGAAAGGATGGTGGCTTGGTAGCAGTGATGGTGGTGGTAGAGAAAAGTAGTACAAAGGTATAGAAATAATCAGCCATTGGCTAAAACCATCCTATTCCTTGGAGGTTACACACTTTCCCATTTAATTGTAGCCCCATGCCCACTCCCTGATAGCTCAGTTGGTAAAGAATCCGCCTGTCCTTGTAGGAGATCCCCGTTCAATTCCTGGGTTGGGAAGATCCCCTGGAGAAGGGAAAGGCTGCCCACTTCAGTATTCTGGGCTGGAGAATTCCATGGACTATATCATGGGGTCACAAAGAGTCGGACACGACTGAGTGACTTTCACTTCACATTCCCACTCTGAAACTTTGAGGGGTGTCGGCATTTGACTAGTAGACAATCTGGTTTCATTTGACTAATCTAAGGAGTAACTATCTTAATAGGGGCTTCCCTAGTGGCTCTGTGGTAAAAAAAAAAAAAAAAAATACACTTGCCTAGCAGGAGATGTGGGTTTGATCTGTGGGTTGGGATGATCTCCTGAAGAAGGAAATAGCAACCTACTCCAGTATTCTTGCCTGGGAAATCCTATGGACAAGGGAGCCTGGCGGGCTACAGTCCATGGGGTCTCAAAAAAAGGTGGACACAACTTAGTGACTAAAACAAGCAACAGTCGTATCAGTACAGTAGAAAACAGAAAACATTGCCAGAGACCATTCCCCCACTGCTCCCACCAGAAGTCACTTAGGCTAGCCAGTATTACCAGTGAGTTCTTTCAAATCATTAAGGAAACTATTTTTCCAGTTATATAAATTGTTCCAGAACACAGGATGAATGGAAGTCATCCCAATTTTATCTACTTAATGATGTAGATCATTAACCAATAAGCAGGGAACATGCAAACTATAGCTATTCTCACATACAAAAGAAGAAGCAGAGTTCCTTAATGAAATCTCACCAAATTGAAGCCAATAGTGTATCATAAAGATGCATGACCAAGCAAATACAGTTTATTCTGGGAATGCAGGATGGCATTATTAGAATTCTTTACCATCTGAGCCACCAGGGAAGCCTGTTAGAATTCTTAGCTCCACTTAATAGATGATGAAATTGAAGCTCATAAAGGTTAAGTGACTTACCCAGGTCAAGCTGCAAATTGAGTGACTCAACTGGACTCCAGGTCCCCCTGACTCCAGAGTTATTTCCTCTGAGAGAGGGCAGTGGAGATGGAAACTTGGATGGAAAGCCCCAGACTCCAATAAAATTCCTCATCCCAATATCCGTGTCCCCCCAACTCACACGCACAGTCCTGATACTGAAAGCTACTTCCCCAAGCCAAGTGACAGGTTCTGATTTCCTTTTTCTTTCAGTTTTCCCCTTCCTCTCTCTTGAACACTCTCCTCTCTCCCCTCTCCTTGAATCCGGTGTCTCTCCCTGTTCTCCCCTCATTAATTTTGTGGAGGCAAAAGCGCCACCTATTGGCCACCTTGTATGCATCTGATTTGAGCTGCAAATCCATAGAAGAAAGCTAGGATCCATTTGGAGGCCAACTGGGGCTGAGGGTGGCTTCCGGTCTCTGACAGGCACTTGCTCATGAGGAGCCCAGTGATTTGTTTCAGAAGAGAAAAACGGGCTGGCTCCCCCAGGAAGCCCTCCCAGATCTTCCATTCTCCCCTATTCTTGGCAGCTGCCCTCTTTTATTTAACAAAATAGTGTTGAGTAGTGACTGTGGTCAGAATTTCACATACTCAAACCTCACTGCCCTCCTCTCCGGTGGCCTTCCCATAGATGTTCTGGTCTCTAGATTTGGGAAGCCTGGACACTTGCCACCTCCACCCTTGGTGGGTCTGTGTCCTGGGCATCAATCTGCACAGGGTGATTGCTACTTCTCCCTTCCTGCCTCCAAAACCTTGGCATCACTGGCAGGTGTGGGGACCTCCAGACCTCCTGCCAGACACTGCCATCTGCCCTTCTGGCCCTCCTGGTTCAGGCCCCAATCATGACTCCCTTCTTCTGATTATAGAATCACGTTCTAAGATCTGTTCCTCTCTGGCCTTTGATTTCCCACTTCCTTGCCTCTCATCATCCAAATCTGAATAGCCCCAGCCTTGTGGGAGGAGGTGGACGAGGGAAGATCAAGCAGAGCCCTTTGTGAGAGGCAAGCATGCCACGATGAGAGCCAAACTCCTGGCTGAAAGCAAGTCCCTCCACAGCCGGGGAACCTCGGGTCAGCCCAGACCCATGACATCAGCTCATGCGGCAGATGGCACCATTCCGGGTTGACCTGGGCTGGGAAGAGCAAGAACCTGGGCAAGGTCAGGCCCTACAGAAACATTATAATTATTATTGCTGTGAATGGCAACTGCTCACATTTGGAGTTATAGATAGGGCCCAGTACTGTAGTTAAGAGCCCTGATTCTGGATCCAGACTGCCCAGAAGAGAAGATGTACTTCTCACGTGGCAGATAAGGAAACTGAGGAAGGGAGAAGTATAGAGGTGTAGCTGAGGTGACACAGGAAGGGAGGGGGAGGTCTGGGAGTAGATCCCAGGCCTCAGGTGCAACTGCTCCTCTCCAGTCTCAGGAACAACCCAGGGGAGGTACATTCTCTTGGCAGGTTGGAGAAGGCATGTTCAAAAATGTCAAGGTTGAAGAGGAGAGCGAGGAGCCTCCCCAAGGCCTCCTGATTCCTAGTTGGCTCCAACTGGAGTACTAGGTTTCATAAATCCCTGAGAGGCAGTGCCAGGAAATGTCCTTGGTCTCTGTCTTCAACCTAGCTACCTGGATACTTTACAAATGAGAACACTGAGGCTTAGAGAGATTATTTGTCTGAGACCAGTAAGTGGTGAGAGTGTAATTAAAACACAGCTCTAAGACCTGTACTCTTTTTGCTCTACCTGGATGGCTTTAAGATTCCTGCCCAGTGATTATCCAGCCTCTACTCATGCGTTTCCAATGATGGGGAGCTCACTGCCATCAAAGTAGCAGATTGAATCTCTGAAGGACAGCCATGATGGAATTTCTCCCTTCCATGGAGTCACAGAAATTGAGTCTCTTTATAACCTTCAGATCCCCTTTTGCCTTCTTCTTTGTCCTCCAGGTCAGCCCTGCAGAGATCTGGAGATGGCGGCTATGTCAACATGGAGTCCTTTATTCCCCAGGCTAACACCTCCCAGACCAGGCGTTATGTCTTTGGGACATTCCCCCATCCCTCCCTGTATTAATCAGGGTTAAGTTCAACTGTGAGCAACTGACTCCCTCCTCCCCAACCTTTCATACCAAAGAAAATTCCACAACAGCGGCTTAACCAAGACTGAAGTTTATTTCTTTTTCACATAAAAGTCTGTGCAGGCAGTTCAGAATGGCATGGCGCCTCAATGGTCTCAGGATCCCAGGATCCTTCTCTGCTGTGGTGCTGCTGTTTGCGAAAAATTCGACTCAACCTACTAAGCAGAAAGGGGAATATCTTTAGAATACCTGGGAAGTCTAAGGGTTCTAGTTTCAGGCGGAGGAGGAGGACTCCACATTGTCACCAAGCTCTGGCTCCTTAGGGTGTTTTCATCTGTTCATGGAATTTGATGTCAAATAGCACTCTCCACATGAAGGGAGGATGGTTGCTGGCAGCCAGGCCTGCAGGCTCATCTTCTGATCCAAAAGGAGAAGCACCCCCCTCCGCCAGAGTTCCAAGTCTATGTATCCCAGAGCCCCAGGGTCCTTATATATCTCAGCCCTTATACTTAGAAGGAGTGATTGGCTCGACGCAGGTCTCACCCAGGCTCACCTTGGGCTTGCAATGCTATGTTTGATCCAACCAGGTTGCCTGTCTGCTCCTGGAGGCGAGTGTGAGGAGGACAGAGACCGAACAGCCCCATCAGGACCACATGGAATACACGGGGTCTGACCCAACAGAGAGGTGGGACATCTCAAAACTGAACATATTCAGCTCACCATGCGAAGGAGATTCAGTTTTGTCTCATAAGCAATGGAGAGTCCCCAGGAGATTCTGGCAAAGAGTGGCTGGTTTGATTGATGAGAACCATTTTAAAGGAAAGAAACCGAGGTAGAGAGCATCAGAGAGAAATCCAATGACTTCTGGGTTCAGGGACCAGGGAAAAACTCTCCCTGATGGGGGCACATATTCTCCTTCCTTCAGGGAAGGGGACTGATGGGGGAGAAAAAATGTCATTACAGAACACATATCTCTAGTGATGACATAAGCTAGATACAACCTCGTCTAGAGTCCCAGAAGGAGTGAGAAGTATATCATATGCTTCACTCATTCATTCATTCATGTATCCACATATCTAACATTATCTGAGTGTCTATTATGTGTTGGATTTTGTGCCTGGCAGAAGGTAGTGTTTAACAATGATGATGACAGTGGTAAGAAACAGTTATTGATCTTCTCTGAAAGTTTCAGGCACTGGACTAAGTGCCTTGTTTCATTTAATTCCCACAACTGTTCAGTGAGGTAGGTACAATTATTATCCCCATTTTGTCGAGGAGGAAAGATGAGGATGAAGACAATGTAATTTCTGTTCTCAAGGAGCACACAGTCTAGCGAGGGCAACAGACTAGAAAACAAATTGTGATGAGAGAGGGAATTAGCATTTTGGAAACAGGAGGCAGGAGCTCTGCACACCCTGGCCAGTGTGGGGTATCATGGGAAGGGGAAGCAACTCAGAAATCTTGACATTTGAAATGGATGGATTAGGAGAGTGAGCTGCATGCAAGGTGAAGACTGAGAAAGAGCAAAACAGTGCTGAGGCTGGGAATGAGGCTGGACAAGCAGGCAGGGACCAAGCTGCCTGGTAGCCTTTGCAGAGAAGCACATGATGCCCAGAAGGAGAGCATCCCTGAGGAGGCCTCAGACTGCCGGGCAGGTATCACAGGAGCCTCCTACAAATTACATGCCAATCACCCTCCCAGCTTCTCCCTTAACCTTCTAACTGCAAGCACCAGAAGGCCTTCTTTGGCTGACTTCAGATCTCAGCAGCACCCTCTTGGTATTTATTACCAGCCCCTCTTTGCCTTTCCAGGTTAGAGGAGAGGTGGTATTTGCCTGAACTGAAGTTGTTTTCAGCCTCCAACAGACTTGCCTGTGATGTAAGGACACTTGACCAACCCCTGAAATTTGGAGCCCTTCAAAGTAGCTTGATCTGGGTTGGAGTCAGGGGAAAGAAGAGTTCGATCTTCCAGGGCAACTTTGCCCTCCCTGCCCTCCTTACTGCCTCATCCTGGAACAGGAACCCCGACCCTCACCCCAGCCTCCACACATGTACACACAAATTCCTTCTGGCATTTCCCCTTCCTATTCAGGTGGAGAGGGCTCTAGGCTGGGACATGGGATCTAGTTCCACCTTTGCTGTGTGACCTTGGGCAAGTCAGCCCTCTCTCTGTCTTGGAAATGAGTCTCAATTTCCCCATCTAAGAAATGAACTTTGAAAATCGACAGTCCAATTTTGGGATAAATGACTTCATTCTTTATTTACTGGTAGTGAAGGGGGGAGGAAGGAAAACAGCACATCCAGCATGGAATGCAAAGGGTGAATGGAATGGATGGACTAATGACCCTTTCTTTGGAGAAAGATCAATTGCCTATTGCAGTAGAGCGCCAGAGTCAGGGTTCAGGCTTTAGGTTCTTAGGAGCTCAGAGCAGGAAGAGGGAGAGATGACTTGGGCTCTCAGGAAGGCTTCTTTCTGGAGAAGGCAGAATTTGAGCCAGGATCTGAAGCTTGGGTACAAGCTGGGAAAGTAACCAAGAATGCGCAAAGAGGGGTCCAGAGGTTATATCTCTGAATGATTTTGCCAACAGAGTGGGGTGGGGAAGGGGCCCTTTGATCGTCCTGTCCCTGCCTCTTTGCGTGTCTGCGCGGCTCCTCCAGAGGTCGCTGTTTCCCTGGAATCCGTCCCCAGCTCCCGCGCTGCAGAGCCGGGACTCTGAGTGGTCCCCTAGCTCAGCTTCCGCGGGGCTTCCGCGGCTCCACGGCAGCATCCAGAGCACTCAGGCCCAGCAATATTTACTCGCACGCGCGAGGACTTACGGCATCTTCAGTGATCCTGACTGGGGCTCCGAAAGGCTAAACGTGACTGCGCGTGTGCGCGTTCGTGGGACAGGGTAGGGGATCTCATCTGGACGGCTCCGGGCCCGCCCCTCCCTCTCCGCTCCAGTTCGGGGCTGCGGAAGGCCGTCCGCTTCCCGCGGCACGGCGATCCTCGCTGGCGGCGAGGAGTTTATAGGAAGAAGGCGGCAGCTGCAGTCCTCCTGGCCCCTCTCCTCGCCATGGTGCAAGGCCCCCGCCCAGGCTCGCACCCTCACATCCTCCTTCCCTGCAGGGTCACGCCGCGGCCGAGTGGGTCTGCAGCTCGCGACCAGGTCGCACCCCTTCGGGCCCCGAGGTGGAGCTGTGGGCCTGGCTGGCGATCGTTCCAGGGCTGTCCCCGGCCCAGATGTGCGGTCGGGAAGGGGAGGACTCGGCGCCGGCCTCAAAGCCGCCGGCCTGCACCCGGAGGACCCAGGACCCAGGACGCACTCCGCAAGGCGCTCTGACCAGATGCCCAGGCCTCCACACACCTGGAAGCGTCACACCAGGCCCTGCGGCGTATCTCCCAAGGGTGTACGGCCGGTCCTTCCCGGTCCCCGCGAAGCCGGCTTTCCTGGTCGGGACCCGCGCTGTTTTTTCACCATCTCCGTAGCCCGCAACCCTCTTCCCGCGAACGAACCGGAGTGGACAGGCTCCGCGGCGCCCAGGGCTGGGGCCGGAGGGTGCTCCCGCGAGCCTCCGTCACGCAGCCGGGGGACGGGGGCCGTGCACAATGGAGGGAACGAAAGGCGTTTCCTCCAAGAGGCGGAGGATTCCCGAGGTGTGGGGCACCGCAGAGGCACCGATCCCTGAGCGGGTGCAGAGCTAGCTAGCCTGGGAGCGAACGAGCTCACGCCGCCAGACGCCCCGCCATTTCGGGGCTCGCGGAGAGGCCGGCTTCTCCCTGAACTCCTGTGTGTGTGGAGCCCCGCGCCTGCAGCTCTCCCCTGCAGGTCGCATGATCTGGAGTCTCCCGCCTCCCACTCAGGGCCAAGACATTGAGCCAGCGAAGATCTGGAGAAAAAAGGGGAGATGGACCCGCTGCGGCCCAACCGCCGTCTTGCTCTGGAGCTGCGGCCCCGGGGAGGGACCAAAAGAGCGGGTGGCTGCGCGGTAGCTTGGCTAGGTTGGTGAGTAAAATCAGAGAAGTGTGCAGGCGTGGGCTCCCCTGCCTGGCTCAGGCGGCACTTTGCAAGGGTCTGCATGGAGGGGCGGACCTCGGCGCCCACCGCACGCGAACCGTGGGACGGCGGTGGGGAGGCTCCGCGCCGCGCCCCCTCCTCCAGCTAGCTCGGCGCCGCTCGTGGCCGGTTTCGTGATGACAATTATAGTCTCACAACCATCCGAGAGCCCTCCTTTCCCTACAGCTGAGGAGAAGAGCACGTCTACAGGGGCCAGAAGAAGGGCCGGGAGGAGCCATGAGGGGAAGGATAGCTGCACAGCGCAACGAACAAGCAAAAGCCTCCTGTAGGTGCTCCGAACATTTCCGAGTGGAAAATTCCCCGGATCGGCGCCCGTGACCCCCGCCCCCGACGCTTTCTCTCAATCCTTTCTAGGCTGCTCGAGAAAGGTGGCTAAATAGCGAGATGGAGGAAAGAGGAAGCTGAGAACTACCAGTGACATTGTAATCAAGACTCACACAATCTGTCGCCTCCTGCTTCTTGGAGGCTGCAGGTATGGGTGCTGAAAGCCTAAACTTCTGTCAGCACCCAGGTTTTCGCGGAGGAGAGTGACAGACTCACCCAAGGATGCACACACGACCCAGAGACGTCGAAGAGGCAGAGCCTGCAGGCAGGAAAGGCGTGGAGCCACGAGAGAAGGGCAGGAAAGTAAACGAATCCCGATTATTCGGTCACCATTCTCCCAGTCCCAGGGCACCTACTCTTGGCATTGTTCGAAACAAATTTGGCCAGAGCTTTGGGAGGACTGAGAAGCTCCCAGAAACACCCCTCCCCAGGCAAGCACTGAGCTTGGGTCAGGTGTTAAGCAGCGTTATTTGAATAAATAGGAGTTATAGTCTGGGAGCCTGGACACCTGGGCTCAACCCAACTGAGGGGCCCTTCAAAAAGCCTAGCAAGTCACATGATCTCCTTGGCCTGTTTCCACTCTTAGAACTGTGTGTTCCGAAGAATCTGGAGGATTTCTTAAGAATCACCTTGCAGAACAGGGTTGGGGGGGGGCATGTCTTCTTTCCTTGACCTGAGTCTCAGCAGAATGGAGGGTGAAGCAGGGCCAGGCAGAGGTGGGGGGCTGGTGGCTGCAGCTGCTCTGTAGAAAGGTAGAGTCTTGACTGGAGTTAGAATCAGGATATTGGGGCAGCAAATGCCTCAGTTAGTTTTACCCTGAACTTGGGCAGGGGGCTGGAGCCAGGGGAACCAGGAGAGAGTGCTGGCAAAGAAAGAAGCTACTGGTTCACATTTGCCATTTTAGAAATAAAAACACTTAGGAAGTGTGATGGACAAGGCTGATGCCAGTGTTGTTTTTCCCTCCATTTACTTAGATATTACCAGAGCTCAGCTGGGTTGGAGCTGGTGTGTATGTGGTAGATTGTATGGGGTGTCTGTGAGTGTCAGTGAGAGGTCCCTGTAGTAATAAGTAAGCTTGGGGATTGCATAGGTTTGCCAGATAAAATAAATCTGGTAAATCTAGAAACCTTGGGTATGTGAGTTTATCTGGACTCATGCAAATACTCCCCCCCCCCAAGGCCTTTATTTGCCTTTATGGCCCTGGAGGGCCCCAACACCTATGAAATTCTGATTCCAGGGCCACTAGTCTCTGTCCAATTTCTTGATTATGGTTTGAGGACTGGAGCACTTCTCTTTTTCCCAAGGACAGTCTTTTTTTGTGGGCCCAGCACACTAGGTGGATCCCCTTGGTCTGCAGTCCCAGATGGGGGTGCCCAGCAGACTTGCTCTCACAGGATATGAGCAGCCAGATCTGCCTTCCACTCTCTTCTGCTCTTAGCCATATCGCTGGGGAGGATGGAGAACTCTATTATGAGGATTCCACGCCAAGGGTTGCGCCCAGCCGTGCTTTTTCATGTTGCAGGAGACTGAGTCCCCCTGCTCCCCGCCCCCCGCCCCCGACCTCTGTTGTCCCACCTGTGGAATACACTAGAACGAGACTGCTGGTGGATGAAAGATTTCATCCACTCTCACATGACCCTGCTGAGATATAGCCTGCAGGGCGGACAAACCCCTTCTGCTCTGCCCCCAGTACTATCTACAGAAAACCTAGTTCAGTAGGGTAACTGGAGAGGACTATTAATAGATAGCAGCCGTGTAACCCAGCCCAGGGCTAGAAGGGGGTTTGAGATCCAGATGGGAGACTACACTGCCCCGAACCCCTTTCTCCCCAGGAGTCTGCAAAGTGCCTTCAATACCCTCCCTTGTGTCTAGCCTACAGTGATGTGGCTACTTTCACATATTAGTCAGGGGGTGGATGTTTTTAACTTCATTTTTACAGAGGAGGAAACACAAAATACAAAGAGCGGGTAAGGAGTGAAGCCAGTACTGGGATCCCAGCAGGCTGGCTCCAGGGTCTTTGCTCTTAACTACTGTTTACAGCAGGAAACTGAGGCGGCGGTAGGGGTGGAGAATCACTAGCTGACAGTCCTACAGTCTGCGACAGCTGAGCGCAGCTGGGGCTCGCGGCCTGCATGCCTGAGCTTTGACCACTGTGGGGCGCTGTCGGGGCAGCAGCCGGTCCTTCGGCTCGGTACTTGATCACGTCCAGTGCCCGTCTCCCCTGTCGCCCCCAGAGGTTAAGACGGCCCCAGTCTGAATTGGGAGTTACTGGTTGCTGGAGGGAGGAGGAGTCCTAACAGTATGGCCAGGAACCCAGCTGATGAGAAAGAGCACGGAACCAACACTGTATGCACGATTGTGAAAGCTGAAGGCAACACTGGCTTGCCGTTGAGGTCAGGGTTCATTGACAGAGGTCTCGGTGCTGCCTGTTGGTAGAACCTGCAAGTCCGGCGAGAGAAGGGGGAAGGGAGAAGGAACGCAGGTGGCTCTGCAGTGCGACTGGGGGTGGGGGAAACGGGGAAACTGAGAAAGAGATTCTCAGACAGATGGACAGAAATCCAGATAAATGCAGGGCTTCCACAGAAAACAGAGGCAGGGATTCACCGAGGGCTAGAGAAACACAGTCCCAGAGCTTGAGTGAGACAAAAGGGTACCAAGACAGAAAAAGATCGGATACAGGCAAACTCAGCGATGGGCCGGTCCGCGCTCTCGAAAGACCACCGAAGCGCCCCAGAAAAGCTTTCGGAAAGCAGGCAACCGGCAGGCGACACGCTCCCTGGGTCTGCCCGCACAGAGTCCCCCGTCTGGGGTCCCGCGGTGTGGCAAGGGGATGCGGTCCCCTTGTGGCGGGGTCCAGGTCTTAGAGGGGAAGGCGGGGGCGCAGCCAGAATCGCTCACCTCTCCGAGGCTCGAGGCTGAGAACGCCAACTTTGCTCCTTGCGATCACTCAAGTGCGTCTCGCCTGGGGCCGGAAGCCGCTCGGGTTCCTTCGGGCCCGGCTCCGGCGGCGTGGGTCCCGGCGTCCCAGGCTCCGCTGGTGCGGCTCCAGCTGCGCTTCGGCCTCGGTGGCCTGGGCGCTGCCTTGGGGAGATGACGGGTCGGGGACTGTCCAGCTGGCACCCGCGTGAACCCTTACCATCCAGGGCTGAGCGCACTGAAGGCGGCGTCTCCAGGTAGCGAGGGCTTGCGGGGTCTGCGGGCAAGAGGAGGATCTGCCTCCGGCCACCCGAGCAGCGCTCCCGCCGCGGCGGCTGTTTGTTCCCGCCGGGCCGCTCTGCCGAGGCTGCCGGCCCCCGCCAGCCCCACCCCACTCGGGGAGCTCCGCCCCGGACTCGTGCTCTTCCGCCTTAGGCTGCAGCCAAGCGGGAGGGACTAATTCCCCGACCTCTCCGGCCCGGGGCGGGGAAGGGGGGCTGGGGGCCAAGACCGGCAGAGTAAGGGGGGCGCCTCAGCCCCTTCCGCCAGCGCCCTGGGCGCGGCCCGCGGCCCGGGCTCCCGGGGCAGCGGAGAGCGCGGTAGCCAGTGGGGTACTCCCCGAGAGATGAGAGCGGCCGCGTGGACCACGAGGGGGCGCTGCAGAGCTGGGGGACACCCCTCCCCGCCAGTCCTCAGTCCCCCGCCCCCTCCCCGCCCGCGCGCAAAACACACTCGCCCCAGAGGCAGCGCGGAGGAGCCCGAGCCGCGGCCGGAGCGGAGCCGGAGAGCGGCGGCGGCGGCGGCACCATGACCCTGGGCAGCTGCTGCTGCGAGATCATGTCCTCCGAGAGCTCCCCGGCCGCGCTGTCCGAGGCCGACGCAGATATAGACGTGGTGGGCGGCGGCGGCGGCGGCAGCGGTGGGGGGGAGCTCCCTGCCCGCTCCGGGCCCCGCGCCCCCCGGGACGTGCTCCCGCACGGCCCCGAGCTTCCCCCGGAGGAAGCCGCGGGGGAAGCCGTGGAGGACGAAGAGGAGTCCGGCGGCTGCTCGGACGGCGAGCCCCGAGCTCTGGCGCCCCGAGGGGCGGCGGCCG
The DNA here is from genome assembly GCA_007570785.1 of Antilocapra americana. NCBI lineage: Eukaryota > Metazoa > Chordata > Mammalia > Artiodactyla > Antilocapridae > Antilocapra > Antilocapra americana. Next base: position 771,972 of record ML663016.1, read on the forward strand.
CAGCGGGAAGCCCGGGGCCAGTCTCGGCGGCTGCCCGGGGCGCGGCGGGGCCCGGGCCAGGACCGCCGTCGGGGGGCGCGGCAACCCGGAGCCCCCTGGTGAAGCCGCCCTACTCGTACATCGCGCTCATCACCATGGCCATCCTGCAGAGCCCCAAGAAGCGCCTGACGCTGAGCGAGATCTGCGAGTTCATCAGCGGCCGCTTCCCCTACTACCGGGAGAAGTTCCCCGCCTGGCAGAACAGCATCCGCCACAACCTCTCGCTCAACGACTGCTTCGTCAAGATCCCCCGCGAGCCGGGCAACCCGGGCAAAGGCAACTACTGGACGCTCGACCCGGAGTCGGCCGACATGTTCGACAACGGCAGCTTCCTGCGGCGCCGCAAGCGCTTCAAGCGGCAGCCGCTGCCGCCGCCGCATCCACACACCCACCCGCACCCCGAGCTGCTGTTGCGTGGCGGGGCTGCAGCGGCGGGGGACCCCGGCGCCTTCCTGCCGGGCTTCGCGGCTTACGGCGCCTATGGCTACGGCTACGGGCTGGCGCTCCCGGCCTACGGCGCACCCCCGCCGGGCCCGGCCCCGCACGCGCACCCACACCCCCACGCCTTTGCTTTCGCCGCCGCCGCCGCCGCCCCTTGCCAGCTGTCGGTGCCCCCTGGTCGTGCCGCGGCGCCTGCACCCGGACCTCCGACGGCCTCGGTGTTCGCTAGCGCAGCCTCGGCTCCGGCCCCGGCGCCTGCTCCTAGCGCAGGGTCGGGCCCGGGCCCCTCCGGCCTGCCAGCCTTCCTGGGCGCGGAGCTTGGCTGCGCCAAAGCCTTCTACCCCGCGTCCCTGAGCCCTCCCGCAGCAGGCACCGCACTCCTGCGCCCAGGCCTCAAGACGGACGCGGGCGGAGGGGGCGCTGGGGCCGGGCAGAGGCCTTCCTTCTCTATAGACCACATCATGGGCCACGGCGGCGGCGGGGCAGCACCCCCGGGCGCCGGCGAGAGCTCCCCGGGGTCGCCGTTCTCGGCGGCGGTGGGTCCTGGGGGTCAGGCCCGGGTCTTGGCCACGCTGACTGCGCCGGCCCTGGCTCCAGTGGCCGGCCACGTTCGCCTCTCGCACCACGGGGACGCTCTCCTGTCCTCAGGGCCCCCGTTTGCCGGCAAACTCGCAGGCCTCAGTGGCTGCCACTTCTGACCGTGTCGGGATCCGGGCCACCTGGAGCCCGCACTTCTCAGTCTCTCCTGGAGCTCCTGCGGTCCCAGCGGAACTCAGGGAGTCTATTTATGAAGAGTCTCCAGACCTCGGGCCGGCGCCCGTGGTTCCACGCTCGGAGTCTCTCCGACAGTTGGGACGAAGCGGGCTTCATCGCTCAGGAAGAGGCCCGGGTCTACGCGACGAGGTCGCTAGCCGTGATCCCATTTCAGTTTGAGCAGTAAAAGGGGGAGGGGATGTCTTCGCTTTTTCCCAGTCTCTGCGCCTCTCGGCAGCCCCGGAAGAATGTTTTCCCGGAGAGGTGCCTGCCCAGGCCCGGGCAGATCCCGCCAGAAACACCAACTGCGCAGAGAGGTCTCCCCTTCTGCTTCTCCCTCACTCCTTTCCCAGCTTTGAGGCCCTGATTGTTCAATATTATAATTTAAAGACACTTATTATCTACTTTGTGCTTAAAAAGAAAATGCAACTTTTTCCCCCCCTCTCGCTGTTCTCCAAAGCAGTTCGTTCTCTCTCGGAAGCCTACTGCAGTGTCTACACAGGCGAAGGCGAACGGAGAGGTGAAGCGAGGGTCTTCACAATGCCTGGGCAATCCCGAGATCCCACTCCATTGAGGAAAATCCTCCCTCTTTTGCGTCTGGGGCACTTTGGAAGGAACTTGACCCCTTTCCCCGTGGCCGGCTGGGTCCAGCCATCCAGGGCCAGCAGCCCTCTCCGAGGTCTGCTCTGTCCCAGGCCCTGGGATATTTATTGTAGCTAAAGGCAATGAGGTTGGGGTGGGAGAGGAGGGTCTGGGTCAGGGACCAGAGAGGTGGGGGTGGGGTGGGCCAGGGCACATCCTGTGGCAGGGGTCCTGTAACCGTGTGTAAATATCTGTATCGCAGGCTGCTATCTGCGTTCTCTGTCCACTGGGTGTGCATTGATTTAGACTTCTCCAATTGGGGAGACTCTGTGAAATCGTCTGATGGTTTGTGTGGAAGAAAAGAAAACCTGTCTCCCCCCACCCCCCATCAGTGTCAATTGAATAAATGTACGTGAACTCCAGCAGTCACCAGCTCTGTCTGCTTGCCCGCACTCCCCTTTCCCAGTCCGGGTTGCACAGACTCCTAAGCAGAGGGAAGTGAGGAAGGGCCCAGAGCAGGCCAGGCAGGCAGAGAAGGGCTTGGGTTTGTCAGATACAGGGGACACTGTGGCCTTGGCCTTCGGCTGTTAATAAGGCCCGGATTCTGGGATGCCTGTGACCCTTCCAGCACTTTCATTTTCGCTCTGGTCCTCGAAGGTTTCTGCCTGGGGTGTCTGCAGAGAGATTGTATTTCAAATGTACCTGGGGGATTCTCATCTCTTTCTAGTTCAGACTTAGCATGGCCTGGGCATATCTGGGTGCCTCAGGCTCATAGACACTATACCCATTAAGTACAATGTGAGGGAAAGTGTTTACTGATGCATATTCTGTAAGCCTTTCTGTGCTTCTGGACATGGGGCCTTTTATGGAGCTTGTGTTCCTGTTTGTCTGGGTTGTCATGTAGCCTTGCTTTTTGTCCTTTTTTTGGGGGAGGGTGTCAGTTGTATTTCAGGATATCTGTGTTTTTATTTCTGTGTGTATCTGTGACCATGTCTCTGTGTTTTCGATTCTCTGTCATCATCTCTTTCTGTGTTCTTAAGAGGAGAGTGGTCTCTCTCTCGCCATTGTAGGGCATTCTTTGAGTTCCTGCCTGGACCCCCAGCTCCCCCACACATGGGATAATCAGAGTGAAAGGTCTGAACTTGAAACTGTGAAACTCCTCTCTCCTCCAGCCAGAGAAACTTGGGGGGAGGGCAGTATGAACTACAGGAGAGGGTCGGTGAGGCCTTGTTCTATTAAGGTAAACTTTCCCAACCCTTGAGCCTTGCTCAGAACCTACTGCCTGAGTGCAAAGCCACTGGGGGGCCGGAGTCTTCTGTTAAGCCCTGTGTCTGGAACTCTCAGAGGCCAGACTTGCAAGTGTGTTGGGTGAGAGGTGATGCTTGGGGTGAAACAAAGATGGTTACTTAGCTCTTTTCTATGAACATTCAACTGAGGTTGTAGGAGAAAAAGAGAAATATGGAGGTGCAGCGAGAGGCAGTTCAGCCTTCAGAGAAAACAGATATGCTGGGGGCGACAAGCGACAGAGAAGGAAGAAGGAAAGGTCAGAGAATCAGATGTAGTGAGCTTGAGGGGGGCAGACAAGGAGAAGCCTTACAGGCTGCTTTAGGCAAATCTCAGGCGTTAGGAGCAGTAGGAAAGAAGGAAGAAGTAGAGGAAAGAGCACCCTGTATGAAGAGGGTCAGAATCAGGATCAGGGTGAGAACACACCAGGGCCCAGGAAGAGTGGTTGGGACTCCTAAGTCTTAACACCTTCCTCAGCTAAGGAGAGAGGAGGTCCCAGGCATAGATGTTAAATGCAACCCCTCTGCCAGAGGTGAGGCATCCTCTCCTCCATCTTGTTGAGAGTCTTCGGGAGTGAGACTGAAGCGCAGAGCTCCCTTCCAGTGATTTTATCAAATAGTCCAAGAGAAGGAAGGTTAGATTCAGTGGTAGATAGAGGGAAATGTCTGCTGATTCTGGGATAATGGTCTCTTGCTGGCTGCTTCGTTGACTTCTGTTGCTGAATTTGATTTCATTTCTTTTCACTTGAGGAAGGTTGGGCGTTTGAACATGATCGTGTGTTTGCCCTCAGTAAAACACTTTGTAGCTTAGATGATCTTACTTACCATGAGTATACCACCCCCAGATATTAGGTTGGAGCTTTTAAGTGAAAGATACCAATTTGTTTCTCTTCTAGAAGAGAGAAAATTAAGTCAGCCAGAATTCGTATCTGATGGTGTAGATAGATATTTCGACAACTGCTACTTCCAGGAGGAGCAGTGGGTCTTTCGGGATTGTTCAGTGTGTCTTTGTGAAGAGTGTGTGTGTGCATGAATTTATCTACATATATTGCTTGGTGTATATGCGTCAGAGGGTCTGTATCAGGAAAAGGTAGAAATAAAGAGGATTGGAGAAGAGTGAGATGCATCCTTCCAGGGATTCTAGGGAGCTTGGTGTCTCAGACCGATTCAGACCCCAGTTTTGCCCTGGGTCAAGAAGGCCAGATCTGGGCCAGATATAATTACTGGCCTTGAAAAATACCAGCCAAGAACTGTTGATATATGGGCCCCGTTGAAGTCATGGGAGAAGGGAGGATATTTTGAATTCAGGACTCCTTCAGGTTGTGTGGGCTGGGAACCTGTTAATTAAGAGCTGGCAAGGACCCACCTGGGACCTGGACTGTGTGGAGGGGCTGAAGTAATCCCACGTTTGTATGGTAGAGTCCTGGGACTTCCCCCCCCCCATGACAAGAGAGGTTCTGTAAGTGGCCCCCTCTCACCCTCTGGGTGCGTAAGGGTGGTGGTTCAGCAGTAAGTCCGCTTACCTAGGAGGGAAGCCAGCCTTCTGGGAGGAGAAATAGAACATTCCTTCTGGAGCCCCTCCTATGGGTTCCTTGGCCGTCTGGGTGGATACAGCTGAGTCTCTGACCCCGCAAGCTCCAACGATCGGTGACAATAATAAGAAAATATCCAGGGCACACCTTCATCTCTCGAGGTGAGAAAAAAAATGCTAAAAAATCGGCCTGGGGTTCAGAAAGTGCTACTGAGAGCGGGCAGTTTAAAGGAGAAGAAAATTGGCGAATTTCACTGGTCAATTTCACTTCATTTCGTTCAATTTCGTTCAATTTCATTCCTTTTCATCCGGCGCCGGGAGGCCCGAGGCCACAAAGAGGGGGAGGAGGTCTTTCCGGGCAGAATTTCCCCATCTTGCAGATTTACTCTATATGGCTGAGAACAGCCTTGATTGTCAAGCTTTGACATATGTCTTTCAGCCAAGGCTAAAGGCAGACATTTTATTTCATTTTTATTTTATTTTACTTTACTGAAGGGTGTTTGGTTTCGGTGATCGGGGCACATCGGTGAGCCTCTCCCCATTTCTCTCTTGAAGCCCAATTAAATTGGTTAATTCTTTTCATCGCCGATTCCTCCCCATCTTTCTTTCTCCTGGGGCTCCCCGGACCACCCAGGAGCGGGAGTTGAGGTGGGGGCGGACACTTCCCCCTCCATATCCAATTTGTTCTCGCCACAGCGGGCGCGTCTTCGTGGTTACAAAGCGCTTTTCCCCTGATGACTTTTTTCCCCTTTTCAAAAACACTTCCCCCTCTCCCGTTCAACTAGCAACCCACCCCTCCTCCCTCTCCGCTCCGGTTTATTTAAACTTCGCCTCCTCCAGCGCCGCCGTAGCGCACACTTAATGAAGTTGAAGGCTCGGTGAGCCCGGGTGAAGAGGGTTTGGAATCTGTTGAAAGGGGCGTTTTGTGACGCTGATTGGGGCGGGGGTGGGGCCGGCCGCGGACCAGACAATGACGGATCAGACGGGTTTTCCTCCGCTTAGGGTCGGGCGAATAAAGGCGCCGACGCTGTTTAAACGAGGGACCCGACAAGAAAAAAGGGGGAACAGATTTGAGTGTGGAGCGTGCCTCTTAAGATTTCAACCTTAGCGGGGCGATGTGAGGGGGCGGGTCGCCTAGGGTCTTTATGGATCGGAATCGGAATTGAACTGAAACGCTGCGCATCCAGCCAAAGAGAAGCGAGGCGCTTTGGGGTTTGCGCCCAAATTATTCCGATACGTAGTTCAAAAGGTTGTCAGGGCTGGGGCCTGGCGAGGTATCCAAGAGGACCCACCCGCACGCTGAGACCCAGCTCACATTTGACCTTGCGGCTGGCGTTCTGAAATTTCCGGAGAAACGGTGAAAGAGAACTAAAGGTGGCAGAGGTCGTACAGGATCATCCAGCCTCCTAAGCTTTTTGTTCATCAGGGCATTTGAGAGCAAAACAAATGTTAAAGTTTTGGAGTGGAATTACTCTGTTCCTTAAGGTCGGCAGAGACACGTACCAACACAGAAAGCTGTAGGGAGGACGGAGATTCCCAGCTCTGATTTAGGGAACGAATCTTTCCGCGAACCAGTGGGCGCGGCGCGGGGCGGAGCGGGCACCGCCTCCTTTAGTAGCGGAGAAGCTGTGCGGCCGGAGGCTGTGGCCGCTCCGGAGCCCCAGAGGCTTCGGACTGTTGGTGAAGGAAGGCGTTCTCCTCCGGTACCTGTGCCCCAGCGCTGGACTGGGCGCGGAAACACCTTCGGGGTTGTTTCTGACCCTCGCACAGCTCCCAGCCCTGAGTCCTGGGTGTCTGCCGAGCTGTCTTTTCGCTCCACACGGACTCAGAGCGGAAAACGCTCGTCGTCCGCGCCTTTGCTTTTCTCCACGTGGCAGGGGTCTGCGCCTGGTGCCCTCCCCCAGGCCATGCCAGCCTCCTGACCGCAATCTCGTCCTCCTGAAGGGGGTTGACAGGGTCCGGGTCCTCAGCCGGTACCCGCCTCCTTCCTGCCCAGCTATTCGGGGATGCTTGGCTCCCAAGGGCTACGCATCAGCGCCCGCACGCTCGGGCGGCTGGGAAGATGCTCACAGCAGCCGCTAAAGGGGGTCCTGAGCGTTTCGCCCCGGGAAGCCGGGGTCTTGGAGGTCTGTGCTCATTTCCCCCCATGTTGGAAAAAGTCTTAGGATGGTCTCACCTTAGGGGCATTTCTGTCTACGCAGGCAGAAGTATCCTTGGAATTGCGATTGCATGGATCTTAGGACTGGAAAGGACGAATTACTGGGAGACCAAGACATTTAAGTCAGTCCCTATGATTCAGAAGAAGCGCCGCAACCCTGAAAAGCGTTATTTCCAATGATGTGTGGACACTCTGCCAAACGGTGTGTGTGTGTATGGCGGGGTGGGGGGAGATGAGGGTGCAGGAGTGCGGCTTATTGTCCAAATTAATTCATCGCGCCTTCCAGAGGGCCCTCGCTTTGTTTCCCCCTCCCCAGCAGGTGTCGGTGTTGTTTGGACTCCTAGACCAGCGGCCCATTCCATTCAGATGCAGATGTCCGGGTCCCGGTCCCGTGTATGGAGACCACCTCCCCCCACACACACACGGTGTAGTCCTCGCAGTCCCTCAGGGCTGCTCCTTCAGGGCCCAGAGGGCTCGAGTCAGAACTGCGAGTTGCATGCAAATGTCCAATCTTTGGGGGCTAGTTCTCCCTTCCCCACACGTCACTCCAGTCCAGAGAGCGCAGCTGGTGAGGTTATCACTTAAACTAGTCTCAGACCTAGATGGCAGGAGCCTAGAGGGTTTTGAGGGCAGTATGACTCCACTTTCTGCTCTGGAATGGAAGAGACTAGACTGGGATTACACAGCAGAACAGCTGTGGATCCGGCCACTGGATCCAAGAACTTGGGCTCCCAGTATGAGGAGTCAAGGAGTTCGTTCGCAGGGCTGGAGACGCTGGTGGGCTGGCCTTGCATGGATACCACCCTACAACCCCAGGCAGCCACTCTTTGTGGAGCCCCAGGCAGACTGGAGGATCGGAGGACTGTTGTGAGGATCTTTTTGCAAAGCCATGAGTCTTTGATATAGCATTAAGAGGGCAGATGGACTTCGAGGCAGCTTCCGGGTTCTGATGGGCCCCAGGCAGCAGGTCTGGCCTCTGATCTGTTTACCCCGTCCCTCCTCCCTCTGTTGACCATCTGAAGAGTGTGAGGCCAGTGTCAGGGCTCAGTTTGTGTGAAGAACAGTTTTCCTGTTCAAGGAGGTACCTGTAAGGATCAAACGCTGACGAGTTACTTCGCCTTAGGCTCTGGACATCTCTTAACTCTTTGGCTCCTTCTTTCCACAAATATTTATTGAACATCTACTGTGCGCTAGGCTTGTACCAGAGGTACAAGCAGCAAACATTAGATACCGTCTCATTCTGATAGTGGAGAACAGAAGAGAAACAAAAGAAGTGATTATTACTATAATTGAGGTTTAAAAAAAGTGGCATGTTAAGGGTTAAGGATGGTAGATTTCCACTTTATGATGATGGTTCCAGGTATCACAGTCTATGTGTATTTGGGATCTGTAACTGTGTATATGTTTGTGTGTGAGAGGAAATATATGTCTGTGTGGGTGATGGCTGGGGCTTAACACTTGTGTGTGCGAGCATGTATATTTGTGACTGTATCACTGTGTGAGAGTGTGGTCCCCCCTCCTGGGGCAGAGGCAGAAGCTGGAGAGATGTTTTTGTGGGTGTGGAGGTCTGAGGTGGAAGGGTTAGGAATAGGTTTCTTCAGGGGTGGGAAGGAGTCTTGAGTTCTGAGCCTCATCCCTTATTCTTCTAGCAAAGACTGAGACCTGTCCACTTTCTTCCTACTTCCTTCCCCACTGCAGGCAAAGCTGGGATTTGGGGGCAGCCAGTGAAGGTACTGAGGGGCAGAGTGACCAACCTGTAGTGGAGCAGATTAGCCTTCTCCTCAAAGCCTCCACTTCCTCCCTATCCCGCTGGTGTCCAGTCCCTTTAGCTGGCCTTAGATGGGTGGATCCAGGCTCTTCTGCCTGGTGCCGTGAGACCACCCCCCCTCTGCCCCCACTCCTCCAGCCCACACAGAGGGTCTTGGTCAGTGGCCCCAAGGGCTCTGGAGTCTTCATTCCTCGGAAACTAATCTCGCAGCAAGAGGATGGTGCCATTTGTTGAGCTGGTAACACCGGAGCTTGCAAGGTTTCCAAGGCTAATATTGAATGGATGGAGAAACAGGTCTAGAGGAGGGGTGAGGATGGGTTCGCTCAAAGTTGCCCAGTAGGATGCCAGATGTAATGCTGGAATCTGCAGCCTCTATGAACCACCATCAATAGCTAAAGTATTTGCTTAGGCATTTTGAGTGCAATAAAAACCCAACATCTCCCCTGGTACTCTAGGGAAGTCTTAAGTGTAGTCTGGGCTATGGATGCTTCTGAACCCTCCTTTCTTCCCAGAGGCAGGACTGGAGGAATGTTGAGATCCAGGTGTGAGAAAGCAGACTATGATTCAGATAAGTTAGGGCGTGAGATTGGTTGCCCTTAGGTGAATGAAGTGCAGTCAGAAGGAGTGTGAGTGAGCAAGAGCCTCTTGTGCTCCACCCTATGCCAGGTTCCTGGCTGGGGCAGACAGGTGAATCCTTGCGTGAGCCCTAGACCTGGCGAATTTGGGGCAACAGCTTGGCAGTGAGGAAGGAGAGGGGGTGGGAGAATGGTCAGGGTTTGCCAATAAATTGTCTCTTTCCTTTCAGTTTTCCTAGGGAGTAGAATTCCTCCTTCCCTGTTTCTATGAGTCTGTTGGCCAATATGTCAATCCACCCACCTGGCTACACCAAGTCTTGCTTCCTATGCCCCATCAGACTTTAGAACTTTCACACAGTGGAGGATAAATGAAGAAAATCTGAATCAGGGAGGCCTGAGGTTCCCCTGGCTGGAGCCATTCCTTCCTGAACCAGGATGGATGGAATGGCCCAGTTTTAGGGCTTTGAGGAATGTTGGTGGGTGTATGTGTGTGCCTGTATGTGTGTGACCTGTGACCTGTGTGTGACCAGTGTATGTGTGTGCCTGTGTGTGTGACCTCACTTCCATGCATGCACAGGGGTGCATAGAAATTGAGTTACACTGACGGTACCAGACTTTGATGCCTCTTTCCCTTCTTTCGCAGTTTTCGTTTTAGCCCCTTCCTGAAGATAATTAATACTTGAGGAGGAGAGAGGATCACTGACTGTGACCTGGGGCCAGTCCTTCCTGCCCTCACTGAGCCTCAGTTTCTCTGAGAAATTAGCTGGGTTGTGTTAGCCTGGACTCATCTTCCAGGTCTGGGGTCACTGAGTTTGCCCAGCTCCTCCCTCTAGTTCACCAAGGGAGTTCTCGCTCCTCCCTCCACTCTCTTGCTAGGGAGCAGGAAGGGACAGAGCTGGCCTGCCACAGGTTGTGCTGGGACTCCAGAGACGCAGCCCAGGTGGCCACCTCAGGGTGTCCATTGTGTTGAGGGGCAGGGAGAGCCGGAGCTTGACTCGCTCCTTTCTGGACGCAGGAGACCTTTAGCCTAGACTGTGTGATCTCTCCTTCCCTGGCAGGGCTGTCAGAGGGGCTGAGTCTCCAAGGACTTCTTGGTTCCCTGATTCTGCATAAACCTGCCTCCTTTGTGGATAATGGGGAATACATACTAGTGTGAAGGTGAGTCTCCACCTGGCAGCCTGCTGAATTCCCTGCCCGTTGTGGGAAATGGCCCATAGGCGACAGGGCATGGGAGGCTGGCCCCCAAAGTGACGGGGAGCCTCTGTCCCAGCTCCCTTTACTCCTGCCTCTGTTCACCCAGAGACACAGCACTCCCCTTTCTGGGAAGGGCTGTGGGGAGTGTCCGCATGTTGAGGAGGAGGGAGAGGGGCTGGAAGGACTGGAACCAGGGTAGGTGGCCCGCGGTGTCGGAAGGCCAGTTCCAAAGCCCGGCTGGGGAGCGGGCTTTGTTCTGCTTCCTCCCTCGGTGTCCCGTCCGTCTGAGGGCAAACTTGAGAACTTCAAATTGTGTAGGGTTGTGTCGGCAAGTACACAGCCTGGGGGTGGGGGGGTGGACCGCTCTCTCAGAGACAAGTCCGCAGCAAGCCGGTTCGCAGACCGAGACCCAAGGCAGAGTGGAGAGGCGGGAGGGGAAGGGCCGGCCGGGCTCCGTGGTCGCTTTTCCTGGAGCGGAGACTGAAATTACCCGATGACTCGTCTGCTCTCCGCCTGCTTCTAGTGGCATGCTGTGAGCAGAAAGAGCCCCAAAGATGCATGTAAAGAATATAGGCAAGCAACACACTTCTGCAGGGCGAGGCCCGGGACCTGGGTCCACCAGGCTCCCACCTGAAAGTGAGGGAAACGAAGTTCCTGAAACCCTCCCAGACCCGGATCCGAGCGCCGACGGGGCCCTGCCACCTGGGGGCGCCTCTGGCCCCGAAGTACCCAGAGCTTTCCCGCCGCTACCGAGGAGGTGACCCCGCCCCGCCCGCCCTGACCCTCCGAGAGACGCTGATCTGCAAACAGCGAAGCTCTTGCTTTAAAGCGAGCCGACCCAGCGCTAAAAGGGATGACCCAACTCCGAGCGCGCCTGACCCTGCGCTAACAGGCGTGACCCTGCACTGACCCGGGCCGATCCACGCTAACGTGCTAAGGGGATGTGCTCGGGCTGACCCGGCTGGCTCTGTGTTCTCGCTCGCGAGGCTTTCCCGCAGATTAAGCGCGGAGGCTGTCCAGTCCTTGTCGTAGGTCTCCGAGCCCTGGCACTGGATCTGGATTCCTCATCCCCACTCCCACCACCCTTTCTCCCTCTGGCACATCGTTTGAAGAGAAGACTGGGTTTGCCATAAAGGTGGTAGAGCGTGGGAAGGAGAACTTCCTTAAGAAACTGATTCGGTAGAGGCTGGGGCATCTTGGGGGCCAGGGGTATGTGTGTCTTCCTGTGTCCATGCTCCCACCCTGTAACAGGCCTCCCTGCCCCACCCCTCTGTCTACACTGGTAGCTCTAGCTTGGGGCAACTCCATCCTTTGTGGGCCCAGTGTTGCTCTCTGTGAAATGAAAGGAACTTACCACCAGGCCATCCCTCATTTGCTGAAATGTCCTTCCATATCCACTCATCAGTCTCAATTCATTTCAGCAAGTCTCTTATTACCTGCTTTTTGCCTGAGGATACAGTGGTGAGCAAAACAGATGTTGTTCCTAGCCTTAAGGTGGTAGTGATCTAGGGAGGGGAGGAAGAAACAGACCACATGCATATATAATTAAAATTGTAACATGGGCTCTGAAGGCAGGATACAGGGGGCTTTGAGAGAGACTAGCTGGAGGATATAATTGAGGAGGTGAATCACTTCCCCACTCTGGCAGGCTGCAACCTGTTGGGGAGACTGACCATCACCCAAAACTCCATCCTGTTTGACTCTGAAGCCTATCAGCAGAGCTCTGACCATTGGCCTACTAGTCACTGCCTTAGCAGGAAGCCAGGGTCCCCTCCTGCTGTGCCATTGTCCATCCCAGAGAATTCCTTTCATTCTGCCAAGAGGGATTCACCCTTCTTTCTTATATTCAGGGAATCTTCAGACTCATTTTCCTCTCCCCTGGTCCTTGGAGTTGGAAGAGGCAGTCTACCCTTCAAGAGCTGCTAAGGAAGCCAGGCCAACTTTGAAATACAAGATCCCTTTGATTCTGAGATCTTTCTACTCATCATGGTCATCTGGCACAATACATTGTTGTTCATTAGAAGAATGATTCGAGATGTCTATGATTCTACCCTTTGAGGAGTCCAAGAGTCAGTGATTCTAAGATTCACCCATTTGATTGTCTCTTCTCCCCCTTTCTGTTAATACCTGGTTCACTTCCAGCTCAGGTGTCACTTCTTCCAGGAAGCCTTCCACCCCTATCCCCCAAGGCTGCTGTTAGATCCTGTCCCCAGTACTTTGTACAACCCCTGGTGACTTCTTGTAAAGTGTTTTCTACTCATTGTTCTCTTACCAGACTGGGAGCTCCCTGAAGGCAGGAGTTGAGTCCAGTGCATCACTGTGTCTCAGCACATGACAGGCCTGGCGCCTGAGTGAATGAATCAACCACCTTCGTGTGGAAGTGCCCCCAGAATGCACCACATAGCTCAAAGCCAAGTGGAGTTAGTGTTACTCAGAAGTTTGACCCTTAATAGAGCAGTGATGGTGTTTGGTGTCCTGTGTGGTGGGGGAGAGGGAGTGGGCACAGCAGCATCCAGAGCAGGGCCTGGGGGCCTGTGAGCCCCATGGTAGCAAGATAACCTGAAGAGAGAAAGGTGGCAGGGACTTCAGCTCAGTTCATTTCCTTTCACTTCTCCCTTCTGAAGGGAGCTTGAGCTGGCAGGAGCCCTCTGAAAGAGGGGACCAGAGACCTCTCCACCGAGTCCACTCTCCCATGGTGCAGCAGCTGTCAGGGGCCAGGTCTGAGCTTCCAGAGCTACATGGAGATGAGAAGTGCTCCCAGTCCAAGGGCAGAGGCTTCACTTGCCTAGTGTGAGTGAGGGTGAGGGAGAGGTGGGAGAGAGGCTAGTGGGCAGAGGGAGTGGCTTTCAAGGGTATGGGACAAAGAGGCTGACTCAGCTGGGACCCACAGACAGCATCTTTCATTGGACTCATTTTGTTTTGAACTCCTAGTCTCATCTGGCTACCCAGGCTATAGAGACCTCGAGGACAAATGTATTGATTGGAAATCCAGACTGAACAGAAATAATCTGAAGAGAAGAGAACTTGAGGCCCCACTGTGGGAAAGCATTAGTGCCCCCTCACCCTCGCCAACTCCATTTTCCCTAAGTGTGCACACACTGTGTGGGCCTGGACCAGGTTATAAGGGAGGAAAGCTGAATCAAACAGACAGTTCCCTGGCCACGCACATACCTCCCACGCAGCAAACATTTACTAGCCCTATCACTGCTGATCATTCCTGAACTGGGCCCACTGTAGGGGTTGGTGTAGGCTGGGGACAGGAATGGAATTTATCCAATGTCCTACCCCTGAGAAAGCTCACAGTCCAATGTTGGTAGCACCTGGTGCTTCAGTTCAAGGGCAAGGGGGTTCTGGGATGGGGAGGAGACCTAGGAAGACTTCCTGTAAGAGGTGGCATTTGAGCTGGGACTTGAAGGTTTGGGAGCATTTGGACAGCAGAAGTTTGAGGGGAGGGCATCCAGGGCATTCCATCCCTCATGAGCAAGGGCGTTTAGGAGAACTAAGACTGAGTCTAGAGTTAACTCAAGCCAAGAGGTGTACCTTGTACTCTTCCTGGATATACAAAGACTACTCAATGTATATAAAAGGTCTTCAAAGTCTTAGTAGTTTAACAAATGAAGATTATTTTTATTCATCTCAGAATCTAAATGTTGGATCAGTGGTGGTGGTAGTAGGGCAGGGGACATCACCCAGAGACCCAGGGCCTTCCCTCTAGGGGCCCTGTTACTCTCTAGAGGAGGTGTTCTTATTTTTTTGTGTGTCATGGATCCCGTTGGGCAGGCTAGTTAAGCCAATGGCCCCCTAAGAATAAAAATGTTCAATACATATAATCCAATTCATGGGACTATAAAATAAATCAATTATATTGTAATTTAAGTATCAAAGTATTAAAAATTTTTATATAATAAGATGGAATAGTAATATAACAAATTAAACAGAAAACAGCAAAAGAATTAACAGTACAATTTCAACATATTTTTAGTGTAAATGATCTTTTGATATTTCGGCAGCCATTTAACATGATATAGAAAAATATATGGGTGGCCTAGTTACAGGTATGGGATTTGTTGCCTCTCTTTGCCGTTGAATATAGTATTGAATCTCAGTTTGGAGGTTCTGTAAACAAATATAAAAATTTCCTCATCAACTATATGAAGCTCCCACATAGCAAATTCTACCATGGAACCTTTGGGGATTGTGTACCCCAGTTCTAGTGGCTTGGCATCCTCCACAGGATCTTCTAAACTCAGCAGAGGAGGAAAAAGAGCTAGGATTTGAGGTGGGGGTGGGGTGGGGGTGTGTGTGAGTTTTTAAAAGGCCAGGTCTGCAGGCAGCAAATATCACTGTGACCACTCTCCTTGGCCAGAGCCCAGCCACACGGCTCCAGCTAATTGCAGGGTAGCTGGGAAATAATGTCTGGTCTTGTGCAACAGGGGTCTTTCTAGGTGGTAAAAGAATCCGCTTGCCAGTTCAGGAAGTATAGGAGACCTCGGTTCGATCCCTGGGTCAGGAAGATAACCCGGAGGAAGAAATGGCAGCCCACTCCAGTATTCTTGCCTGGGGAATCCCATGGACAGAGGAGCCTGGCAGGCCACAGTCCGTGGTGTCACCAGAGTCAGCCATGCCTCAGCACACATGCTTGTGTGCAGGAGGAGAAGGAATAGGGAGAAGAGTAGACTGACCTTGCCACACTTCTATCAGGGGAAAGTCCTCTGAAACCAAACATAGAAGATGCTTGAGAAGGAAAGGTTGACTTGAATATCTGAAGAAATGACCTTTGTGCTAGAAGTCTCTTGCCTTCTTGTTGCCTCCGTCTTTTTCCTCTGTCCACCCATCTGCCCTTCAGTCAGTCTGTCTGATTTTCCCCTCTTAGCCAACTCAAATCCTTTGTGGGATGAGGAAGGACCTAGAAGGACACATAAGTATTAAGAGTGAGATGTCCCTGTTGGCAGATAATTGCTCACTGTCATGTCTGTGCTGTCTCATGGCTTCTCCCCCGCTGGCAACCTCCATCAATGAAGAGGTGCATAGACCTCACTAGAAAGTATTTCCAACCCCATCATCTCATTTGGTCCACCTGGGGACTTGAAGTGAGCATCTGTATTTTCCAGATGAGACTTGCAGAAGTTAAGGGGCTCCTGCAAGTTTGCACCAGAAATAGCAGCATCAAGATCTCTGAACTTGATGAGTTCATCAAGAACTTGAACTCTGATCTGATTCCAAGGGTCCCTTTGCTCCTTTGTCCCCACTGGAAGGTTTTCTTTTTCTTCCCTCCCACCAGCTTCCTGCTCCTCCATGGGCCTCCAGGCAGGCTCTGAAGAGGGAGGGATGCTCACCTCTCCCCTTACCCCCCTCACAGGGTTGTCCAGGTCCCAGGGAGGTTTCCTTGAGGATTCTTGGACAGGTAGGGCAGGACCCACTCTTTGTTAATGACTTGCTAAGGCTGCCAGAGAGACCCTGGTCCTGAGTCCTTTCATCCCTTCCTGCTGCGGGAGTTTCTGTCCTTTATTTCAGCACTGCCCAGGGTCCCCTGTTGGCCTCAGTCTTCTTATCCATCCTACTCAGACATTTCTTCTCTTCCCGCTGCCCCTCTCATTCTTCCCTCTCTTTCTCTCCATTCGTCTTTCTGCCATCTCCGCATCCAGCCTGCATCTCCTTTGTCTGAAGGCCGCTCTGTGGGGCGTCTTAGCTCTGGCTCACTCTGGCGCCTCTGTCTCCTGGAGCCCTCTAGGCACCCTACCTCAGCAGCTCCAGGAAGGGGGCTGAGGCTGACCCGCATCCTCTCGGATCTGGTGACCTCAGAGGGCCCCTGAGGGGCTGGAAACCCAGGTCCTCCTCAGACCCTCAACCAGTCAGTGTCCACGGCTCTGGACCATCTCCTTGGTGATTACAGAAGAGCACATGTTCCTGAATCTAGTCTCTGGACCGGCAGGTCCCGGTTTCTTCCTCTGCCCTCCCTCAACCCCTGCCCCCTGTCTCTTTCAGAACACCCCTCCCCCCACTGCTACATTGATGGGGGCTGTGCGAGGGGATCTGGTTTCTGATGTGTTTGCTCTTGGATAGTTATGCAGAGGGCAGCCCTACCCTGCAAAGACTCCCTAGGGAGAGGGGCAGCCACAGAATCACAGTGCAGGGTCTACTCTGTACAAACACACACACACACACACAGAGGCAGCCATGCTGGAGAGTGAGCGCATGCGCACCTCTCATCTTACCTTACCCTGCAACACACACACGCACCCACACACAGACGTAGAGTCAGGGCTTTAGGTGTACACAGCAGGGTGAACCTTTTCAAACATTGGCAGAAGTGGAGAAAACGGTAAAATGAATTCCTTATACACCCACCACTTAGATAAAACAATGATCAGGTACAGGCACATCCAAGTGGCAGCTGCATTTAGCACAAGTAAGTGAAAAAGTCTATTTAGTGTTTTTCTGGTTACACTAATGCAGACTTAAGTGTGTTCCTTATTTTCCCAAGAATAATTACGTGGGGAGGGCATATTTCATGGAAGTGGGTATGGGATGGGCATTACTAACAATCATGGAATATCATCAGTTGTTATCCTTGTAGTGTCTTGTGTGTCGATGACAACAGGGGTATGAACTGGGTGCGTTGGGAATCTGTGACGCGTGTCATGCATGGGTGGGTGTGTCCTGAACAGTGAACTCAGATCATTTTATGATGATAACTGTGCCTGTGAGGAAGTGTCTGTGTGTGATAGGGTATTTGGCGTGTGTGTGTGTGTGTGTGTGTGTGTGTGTGTGTGTGTGTGTGTATGTGTATATGTCTGGGGCCCGCAGGAGAGGTGTGCAAGTGTCAGGAGAAGCTGAGAGGCAGCCAGCCTGGCTCTTGGGAGAGACACTCATTGTGAAGAGCTCAGCGCTCGAAAGCGGCTGTTTAACGGCTTGAGCATCAAATTATAGCCCACGTGGACAGAGGTGTCAGCGGTGGCTGGTTGCTGTAAATACTTCAGTGCAATTGACAACAGCTTGTGGAGGGCTAAGTGAGATGGGGAGTTGGGGGGCCTCCTTCAGGGACCCTAGCCCTACAGTCCTGTCGCTGCTGGATGGAGTGCCGGTGGGGAGAGGGTACCTGGGACAGAGCAGTGGGTCTGCAACGGGGTAGACTTCAGAGCTAGACTGGTTCCAACAATCCATCATTTATAGCTGGGTAATCTTGGGCAAATGATTTACCTACTCTGTGCCTCTGTTTTTCTATCTGGGAAAAAAGAAAACAACCAACAGAGATCTTCGTGAGGACGTATAAGAACTTTTTCATCTGAAAGCACTTGTGGTTATATGGACATTAGCTTTTATCGCCTTGTGTAGGATAAT
This sequence comes from Antilocapra americana, assembly GCA_007570785.1. Classification (NCBI taxonomy): domain Eukaryota; kingdom Metazoa; phylum Chordata; class Mammalia; order Artiodactyla; family Antilocapridae; genus Antilocapra; species Antilocapra americana. The sequence goes on from ML663016.1 coordinate 789,637, forward strand.
GCACGAGAATTAACACAGAGCCCCTCCCATAGGAAGCCCTCAATAAATGTTAACCAGTGCTGTTAGCTTAGTGCTATTGTCTTCATCAGCCTGGATCCTGAGCTGGAGGTACCACAGTGCTTCCAAATATGCATGAAAAAAAGGCTTCCCAGAGGGCAGCCGGTGGGTCTTTGTGGGTTTTCAGAGAAGATGCATTTTAGTTTCCTGTCTTTCAGAGAATCCTGCTGGACAGGATCTGAGAGATTCTGCCCAGGGACTCTCTCTGTAGATCTTCTTCCTTTCATTAGTGCCTAGGCTGCTGCGCTCTTGAAAAGTCCTGTGCAAATGGGTTTCTGCAAACTCAATCCCGTTTAAAATGCACTAGCAGGGCTTGGAGCTTAAAGGGACCCTGGGGTGAGTTCTTTTGTAAAGCATAGCATCTCCTGAATGCATCTATTTTATAAAGTACGAAGAATTATAAAGTAATAATAGTCAGGGTTCCCTGAGTGCCTACTATGTGCAGAATGTTTAACATCTGTTGTTTAATTATGGGCTCCCCTGATAGCTCAGTTGGTAAAGAATCTGCCTGCAATGCCAGAGACCCCGGTTTGATTCCTGGGTTGGGAAGATCCCCTGGAGAAGGGATGGGCTACCCACTCCAGTATTCTTGAGCTTCCCTTGTGGCTCAGCTGGTAAAAGAATTCGCCTGCATGGTGGGAGACATGGGTTCAATCCCTGGATTGGGAAGATCCCCTGGAAAATGGAAAGGCTACCCACTCCAGTATTCTGGCCTGGAGAATTCCATGTACGTATAGTCCATGGGGTCACAAAGTGTCGGACATGACTGAGCGACTTTCAATTTACATTTAATGATAGCCTCAGAACAAGCCTATGGAGGACAATATCCTAATTTTCAGGAAGAAGAAATAGATACACGGAGAATACCACAAACCTACCCATGGTCACAGATGGGAAGGTACGATGGGAGCTCAGGCCTGCTCCTGTGGAAGCTCAGTTCTTTCAGCTGTGCCCTCCCCTGCTTCATCCTGCCCTTCCCATCCCTCCTCCCCTCTTCTTCTCTTTCCACAGCCTCTCTTCTTTCTTTTTTTTTTTTGCAATTACACAAGAATCTTTATTTAGTATGTACTCGAAAGAGGGTAGTTCTAAGAATCAATAGTCAGCCAAACCACAAAGACTTCAACAGTGTTTAAGCAGTAAGACCAGTAGTTGTTACACATCTCTGAGTTTTTGACAATTCTTGTTAAAAAAATTTTTTAATGCACATATTCAGAGAGAAAAGTACAATGAACCTCCTATATACTCACCATTTAGATTCAACAATTATCAAGATTTTGTTTCCTCTGTCCTCTACTTCTTTGAGATCTTGTTTTCGTTTTGAGACAGAGGAATTATTGCATCAGTTGTACTAGTTTCTGAGCATGCACTGAACTATATATACCATTAGAGAGTTTTGTTTTTATTCAGAACAACTTGATATAATTATCATACACTGTAAGCAATAGTGTCTTTCCTGCATGTCTATGTTATCACAAGATCCTTTTAGATCTTGTGACTGGGTAGCTTTTATTGTTGGCTTTCTCCTGCGCCATGTTAGCTGTTTTCTGATGGAACCCCTCGAGGAAGGAGGTTCCCAGTGTGATAGAAGGGACCAGGCTCTCCAGCAGCCCATTCTCCATGGCTCAAGGCAGTTGATGGTCACCAGACTATTTGCTTTCTTTTGTGAGGATGCAATGAAGCTCTCTCTTTCACCTCCTCCTGAAGTTAATAATTGTAATAATAGTTAAAATAATAACTGTAATTTTCTACAGCTTTCCATTTTCTAGGACTACTTTCTTTTTTAACTTTTTTTTGGGGGGGAGGGCATGCTGTGTAGCTTTGGGGATCTTTTGTTCCCCCACCAGGACTTGAACCTAGGCTCTGACAGTGAAATCTCTGAGAAGGACCACTTTCTTAATGCCCTTGTGAGTGGTCCTGCTTCTCTTCCAGTTTATTGGCCTTTGTGTATTGAATTCACCCATGAGAGGTCCTGTCTGTGCTGATGGGGTCTTGGGCAGGTGTGTGACTGGAAGCAGCAGGAAAGAGTTCTTCCATCTTAGAGGAAGCCGAGGCTTCCCTCTGTGCTCCACTCCTCCGCAGCATCTGGACGTTCAGTCATAGGTCTGTTGGATGAGTCTCGAACGCACTCTGCATGTGGATGTGGATGTGGACGTGTGTTCCAAGGACGAGCCGCTGAGGGAGGTGAGTCCTTGGACCACGAGACCTGCCCTTCTGATGTGGGATGCAGGTTTGCCACCTGGGACGGTGGCTTCTGAAGCCGTTGGCCGAGTAGAGCAGACCGTCCCCAGCGTGGCAGATGACTGCCCGTGTGCAGCGGCCCCGCGGCTGCCTGGGTGGTCATCGTATGAGATCATCATAGGAGTGTGTGGTGGGCTGGCAGCGGCACTTACACCACTTCACTCAGCAGCCAGGCTTGCCTGCTTCCCGCCAGCTCACATTCCCATCCATCCTGTTTAACACGGGGCGGGGCACTTACGTCCCCTGAGGAGCCAACACCCCAGGAAAGTGGAGCAGTTTCTCCAAGAATTTTGAGACGTGACTGCATCTCGGACCAGTTTTTCATTCCTTTTGTGAGATACTGTTCCCTCTTCACTGCTTGTCATAATTACAGAATTTGATTTAGTTTTCATCTCCTTTTACTTTACTATGAACACAGCCTTACTACCCTGATAAGGCCTTTTCCCTCACTGAGTCTATCTTGTCCTACCAAATTATCTTCGGACAAGTCATTCATGAAAAATTTTCATTGTTTCAATTCTGGAAAAATCTGGGGGACTGTCAATGGCAAGATGATTTTTGCTGGTTGATGCTGCATCTGTTCATCGTATGGTGTTTTGTCTGTCAAGAGCCCCCTTACAAACTGTTGAAAAGATTTCAGAAAAACTACCCAAGATGATCATTTTCAGAAAAAATTAAAAAGACCATTAAATGATCTGACTTTAACCATAAGAATGGCACTGCTCGACACAGACTTCAGTCTGGGCAGTCAGCATCGAAACGTTGCAGGCTTGTGTGTTAGAGCCTCAGACGGGCTTTATGAACATCCTGGCTTCACCAGAAGCTTCCACACCTTGCCATGACATGGCACCTGGAGACTGTCCTAGTCTTTGTATGGCACACTTGTGTAAGTGGAAGGGGATTGTACTTGGTCAGAAGCCCCAGAGTGTAGGGTTCAGAGTTACATTCACTGTAAATGCAGCTGTGAGATTCAACACCGGGCTGCCCACTGTGGGGTGGGGGTCCACTGAAACCAAGGGGGTATGTTCTGAGGAGGAATGATTGCATCGACAGTGGGGTTTTCTGGAAGATTCTTTGGAGGCAGTGGGCTTTGGTCAAAGGCCTTAAAGATTTAAGGGAATCTTTGCTAACTGCAGATGGTGGTGGAAGGAGAGACTGATGTTATCTTTAAGCACTGCCAGGTGATGTTGGCAGCACCCGGGGTCGAGGGATGTGAGCATAGGCGTAGCAGTGAAGGCTTTTTACCATTTGCAATTAAATTGTACAATCACTTTTTAATAACTGTCTTGAGAGCAGGGACCCTTCCTCTGTTATTCATTTCTGTATCCCTAGCACAGCCTGGAAGGATGGTGGGTTTGGATATAGGGCAAGGAGAAGGGAGGGCATTCCTAGAGGGGAAGTAGTGTGGGCAAAGGCACGAGGTAGGAAAGCATGAAACATGGGTTGAGATCAATGAGGAGCCTGGATCATCTGGAAAATAAAAAAAGAGTGTGTGCTGGGGAGTTGTGGGCGATGAGGTTGGAAGGTGGGCAGGAATGCTACATTTTCCAGGTTGGGTCTGAGGCCACAGCAGTGATTCCCTGCAGAAGAGCAAGGGAAAGGATTGGGCAGCAGCGGGGTTTGCTGTGTAGCCCATGGTGGGCTGGGGTGGGTGGCAAGAGGCTGCAACCACCTCCTTGAGTTTCTGTCCAGCCCCTCGTCTGTTCCGGTGTTATGCAACTAGAAGTTGAGGGAAGGGCCAAAAATGTCATTTTTCCTCTGTGGGCAGACATACAGACACACACACATCAATCCTGAGAATGATTTTTTTTTCCGTTTGTCAAGAGCCAGAAAAAGGCTGAAGGGATAAAGTTCAGAACTGGCAGGGCCAGAGGGCCGACAGGAGGGCTGAGGATCTTCGAGTTTCATAAGCTGCAGCAACTGTTGGGAGCTGGGGAGAAGAAAGGGATTTCCACGAAGCTTTGCGGTGGCCTGTGGGAGACCGTATGGAATGTCTGGAGAGGGTGTGCGCTCTCTCCTGAGCCTGGGCTATGCTGGGGGTTGGCACCCGTGCCCATCAAACACCTCTTTGGGCATAGAGGGTAAGGCCTTACAGGCCAGGGCTGGAAGCACCTGGTCTCACTGCCAGAGCCACGCTGCCAGGATCCATCTCCTGAGTCCCCAGTCTGCCAGCTCTGTGACTTTGAGGAAATAACTCAGCCTCTCAGTGCCTCCCTTTCTTTGTCTATAAAACAGATGTCACAGCATTCACCTTCTAGGGTTTGGACGATTATGTCAGTTCATATTTATTTAGAACGGTGTATATGGTAAGTGCCCAGTAAAAGTTAGTTGTTGTTGTTATTGAGAACATGGAGGTCAGAGAAGGGACATGATGAGGTTATTTATACTCAAGTCCCAGCTGGGATTAGAATGGCTACCTTTAGGCTTTAAGAAAGTTTACATTACTTTCTGTATATGCTGATTAAGAAATCAGGGAAAGAGTACATATTTTTAGAGAAGAGTTTCTAGAAATGATTAAAATTAAAAAACAAAGTTGATGTTTAAATCTCTAGCTGTCTGAAAGCTTGGGTATCTGGAAAAATGCATTGATCAAAATTCTAGCTAGCTGAATTTCTCTGTATGTGTGTTTATTTATTTTAATTATATTTTTGTTTTCATATGTGAATTTAGATTTGTGGCTGCTAGACACACATGACAGTTAAAAATGAATGTAAGCATTGCCAACATTGGGAACAGGTCATGCAAAAATTTTTTGTTTTGCAATGTGAGGATCACTAGACCTGGAGACCAAAGATCTGGGTGTTGGCTCAGCTAGTAACTGGCCACGTGTCTGGGCAATTAGTCTAGTCGTCCTGAGGCTCTGTTTCCTCATCTGCAAGATGAGGATAAAAATTCATTATTCATTCTTTCATCAGTGATGATGATGGTAACAATGACAATATTTATAAAAGAACTGTCACAAGAAACAGCAAAACAGGAAATGTCCCTGTATAATTTCAAAATGCTAAACTTTCCTCCACTTCTAAGTAGAATTTATTTTTTTTCAAGCTTTAGTTTCCCCAAGTTATTAAATAAGTCATTTTCATTTACTGTAACAGCATTAAAAAACTACCATGAGCGAAGAAAAGAAAATTAAAAATCAGCTTAATATGATTTTTGTATTTGGTTTATACTGAAACATTGTGTATCTTTAACAGATGTTCGGTAGGTGATCATCTGCATTTCATTTCATTCTCGTAAGAGACCTGGGGAGGCAGGCAAGGCTGGGAATTATTTTGTTTTATAGGCAAAGAAATTGAGGCCCAGAGAGGTTCGTGATTGGATTAAAGGCACACAGCGAACCATGTTTCTTCCAGATGGAGGAGACAGGAATCCTTTCCAACTAAGCCAGAAGGGCTGGGCAGTGTGGGTAGCTGGGCATATTGACAGGGAAAGAGAAAGAGGGGAAGGCGGCTGAGCTGCCCCAGACGTGCAGGAAGACATGTGAGCAGGCAGCAACCATGATGTGGGTGGAGATTACCCTCTGCGGCTGTGAGTTTGTTTTTCCAGGGCATCGTTCCTGGGCACCCCCTTACCGGGCCATCCTTACCCTTGGAATGCTCCAAGGCTGGGAAGACTTTTAGGAGGATGGAGGACTTGGAAAGGCGGAGGCAGGGGTGGGCCTGTGAGGTGGTAAGATCTGTGCAAGAGAAAGTACAGACAGAGAGACTTCAGGTCTCTAAGTGAATTTATAATTTCCCAACTTTGTGTCCCTTTTCCCATCCACCAAACTGCTCCTCATCTGGTGCCCCTGTCCCAGCAAAAGCCACTATCTGTACCTTAGCTTAGGTGCTACCTCCTCCAGGAAGCCTCCCCAGCTTACTCTGCCCAGCTCCAGTCGTGTCAGACTTACCTGGACTGTCATCTCTGAGTGGCCTTGATCTAGGGTGTGTGTGTGCTCCCACTTGCCCTTTCGTGTACCCTCATCACTCACTACCCTCCTTCCTTCTATCACCTCTAGACTAGAGGGTGCCTGTGGGTAGACCTTTGCTGTCATTGACCAGCTGTGAACTGGAACCACACTGACAGCCTCCACTACTCCCAGATTCCCCCGGATGGTACCTGTGTCATACATTCCATTCTGTTGTTGCTCTGTTCCTCAGAGCCTGGAGTTGGCCAGGTATGCTGAATTTCAGTTCAGAAAATTCTGTCTCTGTGGTTGTACAATGTCACGAACTTCTGTCCACAGTTCTTCAGGCTCTCTGTCTATCAGATCTATTCCCTTAAATCTATTTCTCACTTTCACTGTGTAATTGTAAGAGATTTGATTTAGGTCATATCTGGAATGGTCTCGTGGTTTTCCCTACTTTCTTCAATTTAAGTCTGAATTTGGCAATAACAAGCTCATGATCTGAGCCACAGTCAGCTCCTGGTCTTGTTTTTGCTGACTGGATTAAGCTTCTCCATCTTTGGCTGCAAAGAATATAATCAATCTGATTTTGGTATTGGCCATGGGGTTGCAAAGAGTTGGACAAGACTGAGCGACTGAACTGAACTGAGGGTTGTACAACCTCTGCTGATGGGGTCCTAAGATATCAAACCTGAGCTTCATAGCTTTGAAAATTCTCAGTGAGACAAAAATATATAGGCATTCTTTTGCAAAATGAAGTATTGTCTTCAAAGGTAAACTTTCATAATCATTATTCAGCAGAGATATGACTTTACTGACAAAGGTCCATATAGTCAAAGCTATGGTTTTTTCAGTAGTCATGTGTGGATGTGAGAGTTGGACCATAAAGAAGTCTGAGCACTGAAAAATTCATGATTTTGAACTGTTTTGCTGGAGAAGACTCTTGAGAGTCTCTTGGACAGCAAGGCAATCAAGCCAGTTAATCCTAAAGGAAAGGAAACCAATCCTGAATATTCATTGGAAGTACTGATACTGAAGCTCCAGTACTTTGGGCACCTGATGTGAAGAGTTGACTCATTGGAAAAGACCCTGATGCTGGGAAAGATTGAGGGCAAGAGGAGAAGAGGGCGACAGAGGATGAGATGGCTGGATGGCATCACTGACTCAATGGACATGAGTTTGAGCAAACTCTGGGAGATGGTGAAGGACAGGGAGCCTGGTGTGCTGCAGTTCATGGGGTCTCAAAGAGTTGGATATGACTTACTGACTGAACAAATTACTAATAAGTTCTCTATATCTCTCAAGGGAGAAATTACCTTCTCTACCAATCTTCACTTTTCTCAGATCTCTCTATGTATATACATCTCACAGTTTCTTTATCCATTCATTAATGAGCACTTAGATTGTTTCCATATCATAGTTATTATAAATGTTGCTACAATGAACGTGGGAATGCAGATTAGTGTTGTCGTTTTCTTTGGGTAAATACCCAGAAGTGAAATTGCAGGATCATATGGTAATATTATATTTAATTTTTTGAGGAACCTCCTTACTGTTTTTCCATTTACACCAATTTACATTCCCACCAACAGTGTAGGAGGGTTCCCTTTTCTCCACATCCCCACCAACACTTGTTATTTTTAGTCTTTTTGATAATGGGCATTCTGACAGGTATGGGGTGATATCTCATTGTGATCCTGACCTGTGTTTTCCCAATGATGTAGGGCATCTTTTTATATACCTGTTGGTCATCTGTCTTCTTTGTAAAAGTATCTGTTCAGATTTTCTGCCCAGTTTTTTGTTTGTTTGTTTGTTTTCTGCCCAGTTTTTAGTCAGACTTTTTTTTTTTTTGCTGTTGAGTTGTATGAGTCCTTTATATATTTTGGATATTAATCCCTTATCAAATATATGGTTTTCAAATATTTTCTCCTGTTTTGTAGGGTAGGTTGCCTTTTCATTTTGTTGATAGTTTTCTTTACTATGCAGAAGCTTTTAGTTTGGTGTAGTCCCACTTGTTTATTTTGCTTTTGGTGTCAGATTAAAATAGTCATCTCCAAGACCTCTTAATTTACCTACTGTTATAAAAATGGTATGCTAGATAATGAATTTAATTTTTTATCCATCCATCCATCCATCCATCCTTCACCATTTTACTTACGTATCTTTTGCTTCTTCATCTCAACTCCCTCAGTTCTCTGAGCAGCCTCCCTAGTATCTCAGCCTTCCAATTTAGAAATATCCCTTTGAAATTGTAGATACCCTCTACAGAGTATCCATAACCACTTTTTCTAGCTCAAAGGGATTTTTCTGGACTCTTCAGTTGTCCTTCCACCAAGTACCTCCTTGGCCTGGTTTGTTTTCCAGAATTTCAGTCTCATTGTCTCCTTCTTGAGTTCTCCCCCTTTGCCTGGTCTTTTCGTATTTTATCCAGACTTTCATGCCTTGTTTGATTGTTTCCTCTGCTGGGAGTGCTCTTCCCTAAACTGTTTCCTGTTAATGACTTTCTCTGTATCCTCCGGAACACTTAGTCCAAATGCCACTTTTTTGTGATAGTGTCTCCTTCACATCTTTTGACATTCCCTTTTCCAGCTGAATTAACGGTCCCCTCCCCTGTGCTCCCTCAACAATTTGTACATCTCGCTAGCACAGCATTCACCACTCTGAATTTTAATTAATTGCTTGCTTCTCTGTCTCAGTGCCTGAAGGGAGCATGCTTAACCCATCACTGAGCTCTGGTACCTGGCTCAGAGCTGGGCTAGTAGTAGCATCTGTCTGTCTATTTGTTGATCTATCATGATCATCATCACCATCATCAACATATATCCATCATTTATCATCTATGTATCTACTATCTATCATTTATCATCAATAGATCAGTCATTTATTTATTTTCTATCAATCATTTATCACCTATCTATTGTCTATAGAAGAAGTTAGAAGTGTTAGCCACTTAATTGTATCTGATGCTTTGTGACCCCAGGGACTGGTCAGGCTCCTCTATCCATGGGATTCTCCAGGCATTAATACTGGAGTGGGTTGCCATTCCCTTCTCCAGGGGATCTTCCTGACCCAGGGTTCAAAACTGGGTCTCCCACACTGCAGTCAGATTCTTTATCATCTGAGCCACCAGGGAAGCCCATTATCTGTTCATCTATCACCTACCTATTTATCTAGGTATGGAATGAGTAACTCACTCTGGATAAATGAGCTCTGTCCCTCACCACTGTGGTCTCCATTTACCTAGTCACACTCCACTCTTCCAAGAAAGCTTTGCTCATGCACTTGCTTCATGAAATCATCCTCGATTTCACTGCCCCAGTCAGAATTTTCCAGTCCCTATTCTGATTGTCCCAGCTCTTTGCTGAAGGGGAGATGGAGCGGGGAGTGGGAAGAGGTAGCCTGTGCAGACCGATGGCACCTCTCCTCCTCTGGTTTAGCTGGGTGTCGTTATACAGGCCCCTGGCCAGCCTGGCATTCTTGATCCTTCAGAATTCAGCTTCCCCTCACCTCTACCCCATGTCCCAGGTGACTTAAGCAGGCTAAGAGAGGAGCCTTCAGAGGTGCTAAGACAAAGCAGGACGGAGGGACACGTTCACCAAGAGAACTGTCTCAGAGCCCATGCTAGGGGACTTATGTAAATCAGAAGCAAATTGAATGCAAATACTATGCAAATATACATGTGGTTCTCCTGATTGCTTCTTTCAGCGGGAAGGGGTCTTTGGCAAGCCTCTTGCCTGGGTCACTGGGAACAGGGTGAGCAGGGACCCTCCCCCCATCCATTTGTTCTCCTTCCCTTCTCCCACAAGGCCCATCATCTCTATCTTTGACCATAGCTACAGCCAGGGCTTCTGCCAGCAGTGTGTGGGGCTAGGGTTTCCTGTCACCCTCTCCTTAGGGCTGCGCTGGGCTTGTGTCTCCCCTGTCAGACCGGGGAGTCCTGGAGGCAGTGCGGTGGCAGGAGTGCAGAGGTCGGCTTATCTCAAGCATGGCTAAATTCTGAGAGGATGAATATGGGAAAAGGTCCTTCTCCATGACTGTGTCAGCTTTACCTGAGTAATTCTGCCCCTCTGTCCCCACTGTCTCCACAGACGAGGGACACCCAGCGGGGGAGGCTGGAATGAGACTTGAATTTCTCGGTTTGGAGTAAGGCAGAATCCTGTTTTGTTTACTCCACCAAAAAAGAAAAAAAAAAAAGTTGTTTTTCCTTAAGGGAAAAAAGCTCCAGTCATTTCCATAAACAGGGACACCTCCTCTCCTGAGCCAGAGAGTAAGCTCCTTAGCTGAACCTGGCTCTTGGTCCGAGTGTGAATGAGTCAGTCCCCACAGGCTGCGCCATGATCCAGGGCATGTCTTTAATTAAAGGGACAATTGCTTGGCTCAAGGATGGAGGCTTCTAGCCAACAGCCGGATCCACTCCGTCCTGTGAATCTTCTCTCAGCCTGTCTCAGAGTCAAGCCTCCTTTTTTCTTACTGAAGAGACAAGATGTGGGCAAATTGGAATGAGAGATGGGGAAGCAGCCACCTTCTTGGATCATGTCTGGACTCTAGCGAGGGCTCCTCCAAGAATCTGGAGCTGGTAAGAGCAGAGACATGCTGGACCGGAGCCCTTGACATCTGTATCGTTCAGTATAGGAGGGTGAGAGACCAATCCATTTATAGGGGCTCAGGGATGGGAGACCTTTTTTAAGGCTATATAAAAAGGCAGTGACAGAATTTGGATGTTAGAATCCTGAACTTGTGCCGAGTTTAGTTCACTGACTTCTTTATCCAGTGGGTATTGATCTGAGCAAGAAGTGGACAAATGAGATGATGGAGGCCCGAGCTGCTGGGTCCAGCACTTAGTAGGCTGTTTTCTCAGCAGTGGTGTTTACATCTGCAGATTAGATTTTTTTTTTCCCCTTCTCTTTTTCAAACTGCTCCTTTTGTGGACAGAGCCTCTGTCTGTTGTTTGAGTCTTTCAATTAGTCAAGTTCCTGAAAGAGTCCTAGAAATTCTTTGTCATTTACAAAGGTTGCTAGCACTGGAGCTGCTGTGTTGGGGTTCCTGGGTGACCCCCTGAGCCTGGGAGGAGCCTGGGTCCTGGGATGCTGAGGGTGGAGGGGAATGGTCTGAGGTGTGGATGCTGGGAGGATGGTGTGCTGGGCATTCCCTGGGCCTGCTGGGTTCTCAGATTGTCCCTGGGAAAGAGGAACAGGGCCCAGACACTCAGGATCCATGGGGAAAGGTGCAGGCTGAGAGGTCTGAAGTGCTTTTCTTTCCTCAAAGACAGCTGAAATCTGGAGATGCGTGCAGGGAGAGTTGTGGCCCCACACATCTGCTTCTCCAACAACTCAGCCGGGACCGCCAAGTCCCCTCTAAAGGGTAACAGATGGACCACAGCTAGGGCTCCGGAAAGCAGTGCCAAGTCCTCATATCGGAGCCCAGTCCGAGGCCCATGATATTTCACTAGTAGCGAGGCCTACAGGGAAGTGGGGCCCCGAGAGGATGGTTCCTTCCACAGTGGGCCTCAGGAACCTGGTGTCTTGGAACTGGGGCAAGTACCTCTGCCCACATAGTCTTTATTTTATTTATTTTTTATTTTTTTGCCCACATATTCTTATCTAAGGCATCCCCAATACAATGAAGTAGGAGGTGGGGTGGGGCCATAGGAGGTATAGTGGCCTGGATCACTGGGAATGCTGTGTGTATGTGTGTCTGTGTGCATATGTGTATATGGGAACATGTCTCACCTCCCAGAATCTCCAGTACTGTGTGTAGAGGTTAAGGTTAAGGGCACAAGGTCTGGAGCCAAAATACTCAGGTTCGAATACTGACTTGTCGCTTACCAGTTGTATAATCCCAGGCAAGTCACTCCACTTCTCTGTGCCTCAGTTTCCCCATCAAGAAAATGGGGATAACCTACCATGTAAGGTTGCTGTGAGAGTCACTTCATGAACACTGGCATCTAGTAAGTGTTATTTGTATTATTTTGCACAACGCTTCCTGTCAGTCTCTCTTATGAGTCTTAGGACTAGGGCTAGAGGCAGCTCCACAGATGTTCACTGCTTTCTATGTGTTTCAAAGGAGACCTGGGTCTGGAGGGCAGCGCGGTTGATTAGAGCAAGTCCAAAGTTATACAGCCAGGCAGACCTGAGTTCAGAGCCATTTACAAGGTGTGTGACCTTGGTTAGGAGACCTTGGGTTTTTTGTACCTCAATTTTCCCATCTGTGAAATGGGGAAATCCTTATCTCATAGAGAAACTGTGAGAATTAGATGAGAGGATATATGAAATCTCTTAGCTCACTGCCTGCCAAGTAGTAGACTGTCAGTGATTAATGTGCTTTGTTCCTTTTTGCTGTTTAGAATGCCTACCACAGAACTGAGCTTTTTTTTTTGAAAATCAATAGCTTTCTTTTTCCTCAATATATGTTTAGAAAACCCGTCTGTGAAGAAGTTTCATGAGAGAGGCCAGAGCACTGTATACAAACCCAGGAATTCCAGATCAGCAAGACAAAGTGCACAGACAACACACTCTTCCCCAGGGCCCTCGGGCCTGGGACTGTCCCAGCAGAGGTGAGGCAAGCTCCTGGATGGCTTTTGAGTTCAGCTGAGAAATGGTGCTGATCATCAGGAGTTTGCTGCTTGTGTCCTTATTCTTGATGGTGGTGAACTTGGTCACGCGCTCATTCATTTGCATGGTGTTGTAGCACCTCGCTCTCTGTGTAGCTGGTATAATACTGCTGCTTTAACAGAAATGAATTTTAAAAGAAAGCTTATTTATTTATTTTTGGCTCTGCTGGGTCTTCATTGCTGCATAAGCTTTTCTTTAGTTTTGGCGAGTGGGAGCTACTCTCTAGTTGAGGTGCTTGGGCTTCTCATTGCGGAGGCTTCTCTTGCTGTGGAGCATGAGCTCTGGGGCATGTGGCCTCCAGCACGTGTGTAGTTTTGTCTCCCAGGCCCTAGAGCATAGGCTCAATAGTTGTGGTGCATGGGCCTTGCTGGTCCCTGGCATGTGGGTTCTTTCCAGATCAGGGATCGAACCCATGTCTCCTGTATTGGCAGGGTGATTGTTTACTACTGAGCCACCTGGGAAGCCCAGAACTGAACTTTTACTCTATGTGTTTCTCTTTAATTGCAACAATTATTTGAATGGCAGTGATAATAACATTCATAATAGTAGTAACTCCCCTCCTCCTATAGAGCTGTTTATTGATTTACACATTATTCACATATATCATCACAGGTAATCATAACAACAGCCCGGTGAAGCATGTGGTTCATTATCCCCACTTACAGATGAGGAAACTGAGGCACCTTGAGAAGGCAAGTAGCTCCCAGCAAGGCACTGGCCGGGTTTTGCAGAGGGACCCCCTTTCCAGCTGTGCAGAGGCCATGGCTCGCTTGGGTCTAGGGAGCCCCTGTGCTTATGCAAACGGATGAGTGCTAATCGCGTTCCTAATGGGAAACACGCGGGGAGATAGGATCTGCAGCAAAGCGGAAAGGCCTTCCAGGAGAGCAGAGCTGCAAGACATCCTAGAGAAATCTGGGAAGATAAGGTGCTGCCCCGGGAACTCGAGGGTGGGAGCCTGGCAGCGACTCCAAGGCAGGCTGGGGTGTGTGTAGTTAACCGACTGCCTTGGGCCAGGAGCAGCCTGGAGGGCCGGGTCCCTCTGCCTGAGCCAGGTCCACTTGCAGGGCAGCCGAGCACAGAATTCCTGGGCACCTTCTCCTCTTTACTTTGCTCTGTGATGGGTTCTGGCGTCATCCAGACAGTCTAAACCCTGCCTCTTAGGAGAAGAGCTCAGTAGATTGAGCATCTGGACTCTAAAGCCAGATCCTCTGGGTTCAAATCTAATTTCTGCAAACTTACTTACTAGCTCTGTGACCTTGAGTGAGTTACTCAACCTCTCTGTGCAATAGTTTCCTCATCTGTGTACCGGGATACTATATATTAGTGATGATCCTATCCTGAGGATTAAGTGAATTAATCCATGTAGAGTGATTAGAAGAGTGACTGAGACATAAGGAGTACTGGATAGATGATAGATACTGTTGTTGTCATCATTATTACTTTAGAAAGATAATGAAATTTTGGCCAAGTCCTTTCCCTGCTTGAAATATTTCCAGAGTGTCCCACTGCCCTCAGGCTCCAGTGCATTCTCAGTGCTGTTGCCTGCGTGTAGCCCCTGCTCGTGTTCCAGCTTTATCACATTCCCTGTCCCACTCCCCTGCAGCCACCCTGAATGACCTGTGTTTTCCTGAATGTTCCATACTCTTGCCTCTGGGCCTTTGCATATGCAATTTCCTTGGCCTGGAGTTTCCCCTTCAAAGGATGTGCTGTCCTCCCATCTCCTGTGTCCGGCTGTTGCCAAGGAATCTTTATTTCTGATGCCCAGCAGATTTAAATATATATGTATTTATTTATTTTGGCGGTGCTCTGGGTCTTAGTTGTGGCATGTGGGATCTAGTTCCCTGCCCAGGGATCAAACCGGAGCCCTCTGCTTTGGGAGCACGGAGTCTTAGCCACTAGACCACCAGGCAAGTCCCTGCCCATCAGATTTTGACGTCTATGCCTGAGTCCTCATGGCCTCTCGAGTCCCACTAATCCAGCACTTACCACTGTGTCATGATTGCTCAAGATCTGTCCCCAACACTGGGCTGGGTGGCCTCTCTGTCTCCAGTGTGCAGAGCCAGTCTTGACCCGGAGGAGTTTCACCAAGTGTGTGTTGAACAAATCTAGAAGGGAACTCAGACCAGTACACCAAGCTAACTGCCCTGAGGTCCCACCTGGCTTCCGTAGACAGCACAGCCTGAGAATGTGGCAGCTTGATGGGCGGTGAGGCTGGTGGTTATAGAACAGGCTTTTGAGACAGACTGAGGTTGGAATCTTGATCCAGCTTCTTGTGAGCTGTGTGACTGTGAGCAAATTGTGTAACCTGTCTGACCTTCAGCTTCTACCCCGGTAAATGGGAATAATAATAGACACCGAGCATGAAGTGAAATCATGATGTAAAGTGCTTTACCCCATGTCTGGGACGTAGTAAAGGCTGTTAAATGGTGAATGTATACTTCGCCATCACCGTGATCCATCCTAAAGCTACCTATCCCACAGGCTGCCTTTACGGCTACTAGCTTTAACCTGGGGGCAGCAGCCAGGTGTGCGAAACTTCCTGGCAGTGGAAACTGTCTCTGGACACTGCCTCTCACATTGTCAGCAAGGAGGAACCACCTTGCTGGAAAGGTGGAAAGAGGACTGGTTCGGTGTTCAGACATCTACCTGGCAGCTCTGCAGGACCCAGCCATTTCCAGAGATCTCTTCTGGCATTTGGATTCTGAGGTTTGGTCCTCTGGATTCTAGAATTTAAAATTGCCTTTCTCTGTCTAGGGTTCTACTATATGAATAAAGCCACACTGTGTGTGGGTTGATGCTAGCACGCATTCGTTTTTATTCATTCCACACTTACTGAGTACTTGCTCTGTGGTTGGAGTTGGTGATACCTAAGACTAGTATGGCACGCTGAGCCTGCTCTCAAATTGCTCACAGCCTGAAGGGGCAAGGTGTAAATGAACAATTAAAGACCAAGCTGTCAGGACTTCCCTGGTGGCCCAGTGGTTAAGCCTCTGCCCTTCCAATGCCAGGGGTACCGGTTCGATCCCTGGTTGGGAACTAAGAGCCCACATGCCTATGGTCTGTCCAAAAAATAGAAAAAGGAAAAAAAAAAAAGCTGTCAGGGACTATCGAAGGACTGGGGGGCTATGGGAGCCCTAGCTCAGACACCTGACACCCCTGAGCCCATTCTCTGTCCCAGGTGCTGTGCTAAGGGGTCTCCATGTGGAATGCTATTTGGTCTTTCAAGAGCCCAAAGCTGAAGTTGCAGTACTTTGGCCACCTGATATGAAGAACTGACTCATTGGAAAAGACCCTGATGCTGGGAAAGATTGAAGGCAGGAGGAGAAAAGGACAACAGAGGATGAGATGGTTGGATGGCCTCACTGACTCAGTGGACATGAGTTTGAGCAAGCTCCGAGGGATACTAAAGGACAGGGAAGCCTGGTGTGCTGCAGTCCGTGGGGTTGTAGAGTCGGACATGACTGAGTGACTGAACAACATCAACATCAGAGCCTAGTAGTTAGGCATGAATATTGTATTCACCTGGATGTGTTTTCAGTTGCTGCTGTAACAAAGTCCCACAAAACTGAGTGGTTTAAAACAATACAAAACTACAATCTTATAATTCTGGAGACAGAAATCAGGAATCACTTTCACTGGACTAAAGTCAAGGTTTTGGCAGGGCTGTTTTCTGCAGGCTATGATGGCAAAATCCATTTCTCTGCCTTGTCAGCTTCTGGAGGCTGCCTGTGTCCCTCAGCTCATGGCCCTTGCATCCATCCCATCTCTGCTTCTGTCACGAAATTCCCTCCTCTTACTCTGACCCTCTGCCTCCCTAGGGTGGCAGGGAGTCTTGTGATTACACTGGATCTGCCCAGATAATCCAGGATAATCTCCCCATTCTAAAACCCTTAACATAATCACACCTGCAAAGCTCCTTTTACTACACAAGGTAACACATTCACAGGTTCCAGGGATTAGGATGTGGACATCTTTGGGAGGGGGTGTTATTTAGCTCACCCCACCATCTTCCAGATGAGAAAACTAGAGCGTCTGAATGTTAAGCAATTTCCGGAGTCATTTAGCCACTAACTGGCCAATCCTGGGCTCCCTGGTCTTAGGCCTTGAGCTCTTGTCCTTGAAACAAGAAGACCGCTAGTGGAGGTGAACCTTGAACCAGGTTTTGAAGAATGAATTGGAGTTAACAAAAGGTGTGTCAGGTAGAGGAATGATGTAAGCCAAAGCATATTGGTGAATGTAAGCTTAGCTCCCGACATCTTTTGGGGCCATAAATTGCTCAGAATGGCTGGAGCGTGATGTAAGTGACCAGGAGCAGGTGGACAGGGTCTGGATGGTGAAGAGCCACAGAGCGTGGGCTGAGATGCTTGCCATTCAGCCTGAGAGGTGTGAAGATCCCCGGGGTGGGGTTGGGGTTCCCTGTAGGTCCTGGATCAAATCCCATTCTCTCTCTGAGCTCTGATTTCCAGTCAAGGGAAATGATGGGCCGTGACTGGGTGAATCCACTGGCCTGCCCCCTCGTTGCTCGGCCTGGTCCCATCCATCTCTGGGCAGAAACAAGGGCTTGATGAACTGCCCCCTCCCCCCATACCAGGACAGTGACGGTTTCCAAATATCTGTCTGTTGAAATAATGTTCTCTGGGCGCTGGGCCTCCCTCCCGCCCTCACATTCCTGGGCAAGCCTGCCTGTTTGGCTTGCTCGGACAAATATTGACTTTCTCTGTCCTTCTCACTCTGGGTCTGTTTAAAAGGCATCAATCTTTGCCGGGGTGTGAGCTCCCTCTCCGTAACCTGTGGCCTCTGCGGTCTTGTCCGGGCAGGGAGTGGTGGGGAGGGGCTCGCAGGCCCCCGGGGACACCCCTTGGGCTGCCATAGAGAGGCTTTCATGGGATCGTCAAGTGCCTTCCATCCGGTCCCTGCAGCGTGGCATTCACACGGGGACCCTCTCGTTACCTTCCTCCCAGCTTTGCCACACCAAGCAGGGTAGCTGTGTGATCCTCTGTTAGAAAATCCTGCTGACTCTACCTTCCAAGCCCTACCCATAAGCCAACCACTTCTCAGCTTCCCCAACTACCGCCTGTGTCCAAGAACCATCATCTTGCTCTTGGGTTATTAAATTAGCCTCCTAACTGGTCTCTCTGCTCCTGCTCCTGCTCCTGCTCCCATCAGGCTGTTCTCAGTGTTGGAGACAGACTGTAAATGGTCATCAGGTCCTGCCACTCCTGTGCCCCCAGCTCTCCAGTGACCTCTCGGTCACTAGAGGAAAACTTCGTTAACAGTGGCTTCGAATCCTCCATGGTCTGTCCCTGCCTTCCTTCTCTGACCTCCCTCCTCACTCACTCCTGGCCGCTCTGCTCCAGCCTCATTGGCCTCAGCCTGAGACAGTTCCCTCTGCCTGCCCCGGGGGGCTCCTCTCCCTCCACGTCTGTGTTGTCTTTGCTCAGATGTCACCTTTTCAGTGAGCCCTTTCCTGGACAGTACCCTCCTACCCTTCCCCCCCGCCAGCACTCTGTCCCCTCCTGCTTTATAGCGCTTCCTACATCTAACAGGCTGTATATTTTAATCACTGATTTTGTTTATCAGCTGTCTCTCCTGAGGGCAGGGATTTCTGTCTGTTTCATTTCGCAGCTGCAGCTCTGCACTTAGGATGGTGCTGCCCCACAGCCAAGAGCCTGGCTGTCCGTGGAGTAAACGTGCGGCTTCCTGCTTTGTAGATGAGAGTTTGTGGGTCGTTAGTGTAATAGCCAACGTTTATTATGTGCTTTCTGGGCACATGACATACACAAGCTCACCAGATGCTCACAACAAGCAATCCATAAGCTGGGCACAGCTATTACCCTCTTTCATGTGGATGAAGGAAAAGAGGCATCAAGGGGTGGGGCCTGGCTGCCTCGCCAGGCTGTGTCCAGCCCTTGGTGCGTGTACGTGTGTGTGTGCTGCAAAAGGCCCGCTTCGGGGTGAGCCGGTGTCCAAGCCTGTGATCCTTCATCCTCCCCTCCTGCCTCGGCCCTCCCACCTGTCACCAGGATACGCGTTCGAAGATTCATCTCAGTCCATCTAGCTCCATGGCACTTGGCCAGGCCCCTTCATTCAGCTCTAGCTTTCAGCCTCTCCCTCTGTATCCATGTCTGCCTCTCTATTTCATGTGCCACCCAGCTTGCTGCCCATGCGCTGCTCTTGGACCTCATTTCCCTCCTCTCTTTGCCCTGAGCTCGGGGGGACCAGTACTAAACCCCCTCCTGCTTTTCTAAGCTCCATGGTATCTGGCTCAGGAAGCCCACCCCTACTCCCCCCACCTTCTCTAATAATGAAGATCAGCCCCATGGTTTTCCCCACCAACCCTGCAGTCATGCACAACTCTGCTTTTGAGATGCCTTCTCCTGTTTTCTCAGTCTAGCCAATACCCCCTTTTGATTTTGAAAAAAAAAATTGAAGAACAGAGAAGCTGTAAGAATCATTCTAACAACATCGTACATCTCAGGTTACCTGTCTGAATACATTCTCGCCTTCCTCCCTCTGTCCTACTCACCTCTTTCCTCTCTGCCTTCCTCCCTTTCTCTCCCCCACCGTCTGTCTCTCAGCATTTGTAAGTAAATAATAGACCTCAGCCCTCAAACTTCAGTACATATCTCTCAAACAAGGACGTTTTCCTACATAACCACAATACGATTATTACCCTGAATTTAATTTGGATACTTTATTATTATCTAATACATAGTACCCATTCAGATTTTCCCAATTTTCTAAATAATGCCCTGTAGAACATTTATTTTAGTTGTCATGTCTCTTTAATCTCCTTTAATCTGGAGTTGTTTCCAAGTCTTTTTTGGTCATCTTTCATGACACAGACATTTTTGAAGGGTCTAGATTGGTCATTCAGGGAGTTATCTCCTGACTTGGATTTGTCTCAGCAGTTCCTCACAATTAGGTTCAGGTTAAGCATTTTTGGCAGGAGTACTCCCCTCCCTGCCCCCAGCCTCTCCCTCTCTCTCTGGATTTTCCCACCCACACTGCTGCCTCAGGCCTTGCCCTTGACCTCACCAAATCTTGCCAATGCTTCTCCACCCATGCCCAGCCCCATTCCCAGCCCCAGCTGCTGGGTCATCGAGAAGACTTGGCATCCAGGGACCGGAGTGGCAGGAGCAGAAAAGCCACCCTGTCCTGCTCACTCCGAAGCCATGAGGGAGCTTAGGAGGCGAGGGTTTGCTCCCGAGATGGTTTTTAGCAGCAGTCTTCTGTTCAGATACATCATACATGGGAAAGTGATGGAGACCGGCCCTGCTCCTATTGGAGGAAGTGTGTGTAGGCTCATGTGTGTGTGTACATCTGTGTGTGCATATCTGTGTGCACACTCAGCTGTGTTCTTGGGCTTGGGTTCTGAAGCTCCAGCTCCAGGCCTTCCTTCTCTGCCCTAGGGTGCCCCCAGGAAATTTTCATAGAGTCTTGGGGGGGGTCCCACTGATCCAAGGAAGCTGAACCACACAAACACCCAAGAGATGTACTGTGTTGAGTCTGGTGCTAGGCCTGCTGAAGGTGGTGTGGCCCACTGGCTTTGGAATCACATAGATCTGGCTTCCAAACCTTACCCTGTTTTATTTTGGTTCTGTGGTCCTAGGCAAGTTACTTAACCTCTTTAAGATTTGGTTTCCTAATCTGTAAAATGGGATAATAATAGCATCTACCTCTGTGTGACCCTGTGAAACTGAAATACAGTAATGGCCTTGCAGGCCTGGTACATAATAGATGGATGTCCCCAAGTGGAGTGAGGAGAGCAGGGAGGGGGTCTGCAGGCTGGGATGCTGAACCCCCTACCCGGCAGGCTGAGGCTCAGGAACTGATTGTCAGAACAGTTGTTTCTGATCCACAGAAGGCTCCTGACTTTCCGCTCTAAGCCTGTCATTCTGTGGTGGGTAATCAAGTGGGGCTTTGATGGTGGATGCAGTGGATTAGGGCTGGGAGGAGTTTCCAGGCCCAGCCCTTGGCAGTGACTGTGTGGAGGAGAGACTTTCAGAGTTAAGGGTGGGAGTGGGGGGGCGGGGAGCCCTAATTCACATCAGCCTCTGCTTGGTGCTTACCCCACCCTGTGCTTGGAGACCACTCCAGCTTGTCCAGATGTGGGAGAGGAATTGGTCCCCTGGCTCAGCAGATGGGGGGGGGGTCTGAGTTCTAGTCCTGACTCAACTGCCTATTCTGTGTGGACCAGGGTATCACTTCTTGGCTTCTAGATTACTTTCTTCATCTGTAAATTGTGCATGGCCGTGCATACGTGTGTGTGTTGGAGTCATTCACTGAGTTGTCAATATTAGTTGAGCACTTACTGTATATGAGATGTAAGGATATAGTGGTGAGCAATAAAGAGCCCTGGTAAATGCTCAAGGAGAAGAGCAGAGTGCTCTAAGACTGATAGTGATGGTGGGGGAGTCAGGGAGAGCCTTCCTGAGAAGGTGACATCTAAGTCAGGCATAGGGCAAGAGGGACCTCTAGGCAGAGGAAACAGTGTTTGCAAAGCACAAATGCTCTACAAGGACTGTTTCAGCTCTGCCACCTGAGGGTACTTGACACCTACCTTCCTTCTCATTTGATTCATGCCTCTCACAGTAGATGGGATGTTCAGAACTGGCCTTCCTTCCCTCTGTTCTCTGTAGCCCCAAAGATTAGAGAAAACAGGGAGAAAACTGGAAAAGGGAAATTCTATTCCCTCTTCAAGCCTCATCAAGACATTCCTTGTATCTTGGGCCCCCATTGCCTCAATCTCAAAATGACATATGATGTTTGGGAATTTTTTAATTTCTCATTTGCTCTCCTCTCCTGGTTTTTTCCCCCATGCTTCCTATCAGTGTCTGCTAGGAGAAAAACATGGAGGTTTTGGTTTTGTTGTCCAAGTGACTCATTCTCCATGTAGGTGACCCAGATGAAGTGTGACTCTGAGTGTGTGTATGTGTGTGCGGAGCAGTGATAAGACTAGGTGGTGGTGGAGGCATGGGGTCGGAGAACCCAGGCCTCAGCCCTGCTCTGGCTTTGGGACTAATTAGTATGTGGGCAGCAGGAGAAGCGGGGGAAGAAGACACTCTTCCAACCTCAAGGTCCCTTGGCCAGACGTGGCTATGCTTTCGCTCAGGACTCTGCTGGGAGAAGCAGCAGGTTGTTGTCTGGGGCCAGCTGCTTACACGGCGCTGCTGCTCATGCTCTGGAGTCACTGAGGACAAACTGCTCTAGCAGGCCCCTGATGGCATTCGAGGGCCTGGGGGGTGCTGCCTGGAGCCCTCCTGTGTGCCTTGCATGGCCGAGAGGGCTGAGTGCACCCTGCGGCCGAGTCTCTTGAAGGCTCACAGCTGCAATCAAACAGTCTTCGGGGAGCTTCAGGGGAGGCTGAAGGGTAGGGAGGCGTCTCTACTGTCTGCTAGTCTGCGAAAAGAGGATCCGGGTAGTGGAGGGTCCATGGATCTATGTTCAGTGTTCTCCAGAAGACTGGTCTCAAATGCACATATGAGAAAGTTGTCAGCATGGTTTAAGGTTGAGGGGCTGAAGGACTCGGCCTCCCCCAGCCTGCGGGGATGGCAGGCGGCCGTCAGAGGGCTATGGCAGGTTCGGGACACGCTGTGTGGAGAGGATGAGTAAACTTCTCCAGGCTGTCTGCATCTGTGCTTTATTGGTGTCTGCACTATATTTTAGGTCCTGGCAGGCCCAGCAGCCTAACTTAGCACCAGTCTGTTCAGCCCTGGTCAGCTCAGCTGAGCCCAGCTGCACCTGCCTCCTCTCATCTGACTTCCACCCAGGAGCTCAAGGAAACTTGACTTAATATGACCCAACTCAACACAGCTTAGAAACTCAGCACAAGCTCTTTCCCTTCTCCCCAACTCAACGAAGGCCTGTTTCATCCAGCCTTACTCTGGACAATCCACCCCAACCACCAAAGTTAACTGAGCTTGCCTACCCCAGATCTATTCAGCTAGGTGCTTGACTCAGTTCAGCACAAGAGCAAATGACATTTTCAACTTTTTTTTTTTGGCTAGGTGTTCATTGTGGCTTGGTCTTTCTCTAGTTGTGGCACATGGACGCAGTTGCCCCAGGGCATGTGGGATCTTAGTTCCCTGATCAGGGATTGAACCCATGTCTTTTGCATTGAAAGACAGATTCTTAACCCCTGGACCACCAGGGAAGTCCCTCAACTTTTAAAAGACTTTTCATTTTATATTGGAGTATAGCCAATTAACAATGTTTTGATAGTTTCAGGTGCATAGCAGAGTGACTCAGCTGTTGTGTCAACATGATGTAACATGTAGCCATTCTCCCCCAGACACTTTCAACTTAACTCACCACTTCTCCCCTCAGCTTAGCCTAGCCTATATCAATACAACCCAACCTAATGCAGCCCAACAAAACTGAGTTTACCTTAGCACAGGTTTATCCAGCCCAGTCCAAGTCAGCTGGGCCAAAACTAGCTGTGCACTGACCCATTATCCCAACCCAGACTAAAACAACTTGGTCCATCTTGAATCAACCCAGTCTGACTCAAGTTCAACTAAAGTTTCCTAGATTTGAGCTAATTGATCTCAACCCTCAGTCCTTCAGTAACTCAGACTATAAACTCTGAGAGCAGAGATTTTTGTATGTTTAAGTCATCCAGGTATCCCAAAGAAATAAAATAGATACACAGTAGATGCTTGATAAATCTTTGTAAAATGAATTGTTGAATGAACCTTTTCTGGTTCAACTTAAATTGACTCCATTTAATTCCACTTTTAATCTTAGTTTGAAGTAGATTGTATAACTTCTTGTATCAAACATCCAACTTAAAAAAATTTCATATATTTATTCAATTATATACTGGGAAATGTCCCAGTGCTCTGAGTATCACAGTAAAAAGGCCGACAAAGTCTTTCCTTGAGCTTGCATTAGCAGAGATGACAAGAATAAAATAAAAATATGTAAACATACACGTATGAGTGTGGGTATATTGTAATGTCACATAGTGAAAAGCACAGTGAGGATAAACACAACTGAGTATGAGGATGATGGGGGGGGGACAGTGGTCTTCATGCTATGAAGAAATATGGTGGTCATAGAAAGCCTCTCTCAGATGATATTTGATCAGGGACCTGAACAAAAGAGCAAGCCCTTTGGTTATCTGGGGCGTTTTCCAGGAATGGGATACAGTAAGTGCAAAGGCCCTGAGGCAGAAATGAACTAGGTTTTTTCAAGAGACAGGAAGGCCAGGGCAACTGGAGCAGTGTGAGATCCAAGAGACTTCTCTCCTGCAAGTCTCTTGGCTTCGAGTGTTGGGACTGTCTTGTATGTGGCCGCATTCCCTGCTTCTGGCATGTGCTGACACACAGAAGCCACTTAGAAACACATTTTAGAGTGGATGGATTTAACTGAGCATAATGCCAATTGATTTAACCCTAATTAGTATATTTAACTCAAGGCACTTTATTTCAGTTGGACTTTGACAAGACATTTTTGGACCTTGGCAATCTTTGGAAAAGTGGGCTGCAATTCTAGCATTTGAAGCGTGTAAGATTCTCTTAATTTTCAATTAAGCCTCAATGAACTCATCTATTAAAGAGGAACAGTAACATCTGCCTTGCCTCTTTTGTGGGTGTTTTGAGGATTAGTGAGATTGTGAGTGTGAATGTGCTTTGCAGACAATCAAGTGCTCAGGTGACCTTCCTGACCTTGGAGGTGTGTGAATAAGGGGAGGGAGGGCAGACTGTGTCATCTCTCTGGTCCCTTCTCTTGATAACATTCCACAAATCTCTTTTTCTATGTATCTAAGACCCAGATTTGAGCAAATCCCTTCACAGTTTAAAACCCTCCCAAGGAACTTGCCTAGTGGTCCAGTGCTTAAGAATCCGCCTGCCAATGCAGGGGACATGGGTGTCATTCCTGGTCTGGAAAGATCCCACATACTTTGGGGCAACTAAGCCCATGTGCCACAACTACTGAGCCTGTGCCCTAGGGCCCTTGAGCCACTACTTCTGAAGCTCTCACACCTGGAGTCCTGGGCTCTGCAACAAGAGACATCACCGCAATGAGAAGCCTGAGAGTCGCCGCAAATAGAGTAAAGCCAGTGATCAGCAACAAAGAACCAGCACAGCCAAAAATAAACAAAGGCAACAATAATAACAACAAAACTCTCTCCTAGGGATGCCTGGTGGATGTGAGATGAAGTTCAAAGTCCTCACCATCACCCACCACTGACCACAGCCTCCCTGACCTGCCGGGCCTCTGCCTGAACGCTTGCTCTTCTGTGTGTCCTGCCCCAGGCCTCTCTTCTTTCTCTGGGTCTCTGTACCTGTGTCTCTCTCTGCCTAACTCCAATTCCTTCCTGCCTTTTCTTTTTCTATTTAAATCTCAGGCAGGCATAGCAAGTTTAGTTGATGACCCTTTTCCATACGGTAAAGCATCATTCTCGTATATCCTGCAAGGCCTTGCTCTTGTTTTGTTGTCTTTATGATTTTCCTACCCCTTCATCCCCAGTTCCTCCTCGCATTTCACTCTTCCCAATAGGTCCCCACTCTAATGTGTTTGGTGTATGAGCTTGGAAATGCACATTTCTTGGAAAAAAATGCATGGTGTTGTTTTCTTCGTGTATGTTTTTAATTTGTATAAATGGTATTTTGCTTTTGAGCACCTTCTGTTTCTTATTTTTGTGCTCTTAACAATGCTTCTAAGATCTATCCATATCACTGGATGCCCCCTGGAGTCTAGTGCCTTGTGTCTAACTGCCTACAGGCTGTGTGCTTTCACTGCATTTTTCTTACCTGCTTCCCTGTCACTCCTTGCTCCTCGGCACCGCTCACAGTGCTCTCATGAACATTCTCGTACCTTCGTGATCACGGACAGGGCGTGCGTTTATTTGGGGTGAATACCCAGGAGGAGCACTGCTGGCTGGGGGTGGGCACTCAGAACTGGATTTAATTGCCCTGAGTCTTGCCTGATAGTACCCTGCAGGGTCTCAGGGGCCAGTTTTCCTTAAGTCTTTGCCAGAATTTGGTATTATTCAACTTTCACATTTACAATCTGATGGGTGTAAAATGGCACCTCAGAGTTTTGATTTGCATGCTTCTGATTAGGGTGAGGCTGGGTGTCGCTCCCACGCCTGTTGCCTTTGGCTTTCCTCTTCCTCTTTACCTGGCTGAGTCCTTCTGGCCCTCCTGGTCTCAGCACAGGTGTGCTCCCTTGGGAAGCCTTCCCCGACTGCATCCCCCTCACTGCCTTTCCTGTCTCCTCTTTGTTTCGTTAACCCCCTGTGCTCTCCTAAACAAGTACTAACCAGGCCCGACCCTGCTTTGCTTCCCAGATCAGACCAGATGGACACATTCAGGGTGGTACGGCCATAGATGCCCCTGTGCTCTCCACTGCGATAAACCTTGTCCTCACTTGTGGTAATTGTCTCTGTCACTAGACTGTGGGGTCCTTGAGGGTCCCCTCCAGGTCTAACTCATCTCCTTGTCTCTGGTGCTTGGTACAGGGCCGGGTCTGATGACAGTGCCAGGGAATGCTTGGTGACTGACTGACGGAGAGAATCAAGGTGGTGGTTTTGAAAGGTTGAGAAGTCATGCTGGCAGGGGGCAGCGTGTGCCAGGCAGAAGGGCTGGGAGGCTTATAACTGGAAAGACAAGGGAGAAGCAGCGAAGGAGACTGTGAAACTAGGTCAGAGTTCATAGGCTGAGCCACATGCTCAAGATCCTGCCACAAAGTCCCCCCACACTTAGGGGGCTTTCGTTTGCCTCTTGTTGGAGGTCAGCCTGAGTGTGGGGCCATGGCTGGGAGCAGGGAGAGAGCGGAGAGAGCCTCCCACACTCCATAGGTGCTCCCTTGCTCACCATCCTGAGCTGTTAGCAGTCTCCACCTAATGCAGTCTTGGTTCTCTTGTGCCCCTGCCCAGACATTAGTTCAAGATGCGTCTTCTTACTGGCTCTTAACCTTTGTCTTGCGGCCGCAGCTGCCGAGGGGCTGCTGGCAGGGCCGTGGGCTTTGGCCAGCCTCGCTCAGAAGCCCCTGCGGTGACGTGCAGCTGCAGTCATGGCTGTCTCAGCTGAAGGATCCTCTCCGTGGAGCCCAATGCCCTGTCCTGTGGCCGAGGTAATCCCCCACCAGAGCCTGCTCCCTCCTCAGTGCCCTTCTTTTCTTTCCACGTGGTTTGGCAGAAGCTGAAAGGCAGAAGATTATAAGCATGCAGTACAACCCCGCAAACCAGCGTGAAACCCCACGGTTGTCTTTTTCCACCCTCTGCCTCTACTTAGTTTTTCCTTTCTCTGAGGAACTGAGTTCCCAACGTCTCCTTCCCCAGGATCAATCAGTTGGCAGGGTGTTGTGGGAAATAAATTTGCATTCAATCATGCCCATGGCAACCATCATAAGCTGGGCCCGTGTTCCTGTCCTGGAGCCCAGACTCCTTTCTGTTTTAAAAGGCTTGGGGTTTACAAAACTAAGTGGACTAGAACATAACTTTTAATAGCACATTTGAACAGAATTTAATGAGGTTTTAAGACAGAACTATAAAGTGGTTTTTCTGCAAGGACTATTATTAATCATAAGAATAATCATAGCCGTCTATTTCATTTGCCCAGAATGTTCCAACATTCAAGACGCTTTCACATTAGTCATCCCATCTGACACTCTTAACTCTCCTGGGAGGGCTGATATTATCTCCTTGTAGCTTAGATCTGTGTTTCTCAAATTTGAATGTGCACAGGGATCAACCAGGGATTTGTTGAACTATAGCTCCTAATTCGACAGGCCTCGGGTTGGCCCTAGATCCCAGGTGATGCCCCTGCTGTAGAGCCATGGACCACCTTTGATTATTGAGAATGAGTGACTCAAAGTTTGTATGGATAAATGGTGTGAGAGCCAGAATCAGTCGCCTACTCTTTTCCTTCACAAATACCAGCAAGCGCTTACTATGTGCTAGATGTGGTTCTAGGTGCAGGAATGAGTGACATTTACAATGCCTGACAGTGGGAACTTCCCTGGTGGTCCAGTGGTTAACAATCTGTCTTGCAATGTGGGGGACACAGGTTCAATCCCTGGTCAGAGAACCAAGATCACCACATGCCAATGGGCAACCAAGGCCGCAGGCTGCAATAACCGAGCCCGTGCTCCACAACTAAGACACAATATAGCCAAAATTAAATAAGTAAATATTTTAAATACCTGACCATGGTATTTAAGCGTTGGTCACAAGCACTGACCAATCAGATCATCAGATCACCAGCTATGTCACTGGGCATTGACCCTTTAGTGATGGATGGAGAAAGGTCCAGAGGATCTCAGAGGAGAGTGTGAGTGGCCAAGGGAGTTCAGAGGGGTACTTGGGGTGGATGCTGACCGAAGCCTCTCAGTATTCAGTACCAGTTACATAAGAGCCCTGGGCAATTATACAGAGAAGCATCAGGCAGAGCTGGCCTTGCTGAGTACCCCGTGCAGTGGGAGAGCACACATGGCTCCATGAGGCTTGTAGAGCATTGTGTTTGTAAACTCCTTGAGGGCAGGCCACTGCATTCATCTGTCCCCTTGACTGTTACATCCCAGTCCTTGGGCAGTGGATGTCCTGGTACACTGTGGACACTCCATACATATATGTATTTTCTGGGAATGAAGACTGAATAAGACACAGGGGGTACAAATAAGGGCGCGGTCAGTTCTACTTGGGGTGCACTGAGGTGGGGAGGAGCTATCAAGGAAGTCTTCCCAGAGGAGGTGATATTGGAGCCGTCAAAAAATCAGTAGGTATTTGCCAGGCAGATGGTGAAGGGGAGCGGGCAAGTATGGAGCAGGGGCTCCTGCTTAACCTCACAGCTACCTTAGTGCAGGGAGCTGGTGTGTCTGTCCTGCAATCAGGATGCTAGAGCACTCACCTGAAACTCCCTGCCTCCAAGGTGTCTGGGCATCTTGCTGTGGTATCAGGGTTCCCCCAACTCCCTAGGAAGTCTTCCTTCTTCCTAAGGTGAAGGGGCTCCTCCTGGAGGACGATTCAGGCCTGCTTGAGCATACTGTGTTCAGAGTAGGCCCAGCCGGTGGAAGAGACCACCCCTGTGCTGGATGTGGGGCCCCAGGGATGAATCAGGTGGCCTTCCGTGAACTCCCACCAAGTCTTCCCTAGTTTAGCCTCAGGCTGGTTGACTTTCCTGGCTGAAAATGCTGGCCTCCGAGTGCTCCCCACCTCTATACTCTGATCCCAAGGCCTCAGGCCACAGCTCTTGCCACCTTCTCTCACTCTCTGTTCCACCTTTACATGTTTAATATTACTTAAATAATAACATAAAAATGATTTAATATATTAAAGAATAATTTAAATTATTAAAGAATTTAATAAATCTTTTGATATGGGAATCAGAGCAGGCAACATAACCCCCATTTTATGGATGTGGAAACTAAGACTAAAGCTTTTTGTGTGTGTATGTAGCAGAGTTTTATTAAAGGGAAAAAGGGACAGAGAAAGTGTCTGACATTGACATCAGAAGGGGGACAGAAAGTGCCCCTAAGACTAAAGCTTTGAGAGAGGAAATGTTTGACCAATAATTCTTCCATAAGGGAGAATTAGACTCAAATTCTGTATTTTCATCCTGGGTCCAATGACTTGCCTGAGCGGCAGCCTTTTAATCAATCAGTCAATCAACTAATATTTCTTGATGGTCTGCTGTTCAACGGTCTGCTGTGTGCCAGTCTCTGGCCTAGGTTTTGCCCTCATGGAGCTGTCTCTTTAGTGCGGGGACACAGACAGTAACAAGTATCACATATAGTATAGCAGATAATGTTTTTATGGACAAAAATGAAGCTGGGAAGAGGACAGAGAGCACAGAGGGGCTGTGTTTGCCTGTTAAAGTGGGGATAGTTAGGGACTACTTTCCTGAGAAGATGAGTTTTGAATAAAGACTTCAAGGAGATGATAGAGCCAGCTCTGCAGATATCTGGAGGAAGGACACTCCAGGCAGGGAAACAGCACAGGCCCAGAGGTGGAAGCGTGGGAGTCCCCGCTTCCCTTTTGATGTGAGTCTGGTCTTCTCAACCCCAGAGGGACAGGATTCTTTGTTCATCTGCTCTCTCCATCTCCCCTTGAGGCTCCCAGCGTGTGGCTTTAATAAGCCAAGGCACCTGGGAGCCGCTGCAGCTGCTGGGTGGGTGGTGACAAGCCCAGAGAGGCCGCGAGAGCCCACGAGGCTGGGGTGCCCACTCTCCCGCTGCCCTGGAATGTGTCTCTTGAGCAGCAGCGGTTGTATTGAAAGGTTGATCTCCCCATTAGAAGGGATTTGTCAGTACGAGCTGGGGGCTTAGCGGGCTAAGCCATGGGTCTGAAGGCTCAGACAGGTTCAGGGCCTGGAAGAGCTGACTCAGGCCTGGCTCCCTGGGGAACCAGGGAAGGCCAGCAGCTGAGACAGCCTGGGTCAGAGTCAGAAGGAATGAGGTGGCATCTCCAATGACACCACCAAAGCCACTGTCATTCCCAATATTCTTCCTGGGATTCAGGAGCGACCCGATGTTGTACCCGGCATGCAGAGCTGAGCAGAGCCTCAGGGCTCAGCTGGGCACTGCTTTGCTCTCTTCCCCAGGGACAGCGCTTCCTCATCCATGGCTCTGGATACACCTGTGCTGCAGTAATTCCCTGACTTCCTTAGGCTGCACTCCTGACGTGTGGCAGTCTACCTGACGCCCCCACCGGGATGCCTGTAAACCTCTCTGCTTGAATGCAACCGAAACTGGACCCCCAGTTCTCTCCCAGATCTGCCTGTCAGTCAGGCTACTTTTTACTGTCCTATGCACGCCATGGGGTATCAGCTCACCTCCGTATTCAATAGTCCTATGAGTAAGGTCCTGTCATGCTGAGTCTCTTCAGTCGTGTCCGACTCTTTGCGACCCCAGGGACTGTCGCCCGCCAGGCTCCTCTACGTGTGGGATTCTCTAGGAAAGAACGCTGGAGTGAGTTGCCATGCCCTTCTCCAGGAGATCGTTCAGACTCCGGGATCAAAACCACGTCTCTTACGTCCCCTGTAATGGCAGGCGTGTTCTTTACCACTAGCGCCACCACAGCCCCATTTTACAGATGAGAGAACTGAGGTAGGGAACGATGACATCCCATAACTCTGGTGCTAAACTGCTTTGCCGGGTCCGTTTTACATCCGGAAACTACTTGGAAGCTTCACACCCCTCCTGCCATGACCCCATCCAGTTCCAATTATTCCAGTAGTTTGCTAACTGGTCTCCATTCGCCTTCGCCCTGGAGCAGCCTGAGTGATTGTTAAGAAAATACAGAGAGTTTCCCTGGTGGCTCAGTGGTAGAGAATCTGCCTGCCCGTGCTGGAGACGCAGGTTTGACCCCCCTTCTGGGAAGATCCCACATACCTTGGAGCCACTAAGTATGTACGCCACAACTCTTGAGCCTATGCTCTAGAGGGAGAGAGCCATAACTACTGAAGCCCTTGTGCCCTGGAGTCCACCCTCTGCAACAAGAGAAGCCACCACAGTGAGAAGCCTGCACGCCAAAACTAAAGAGTAGCCCTTGCTTATTGTGACAAGAGAAAAGCCCGTGCATCAGTGAAGACCCAGCGCAGCCAAAAATAAATAAATAAGGAAAGAATTAAAAAACAAAATATAGAGCTGATGACGTCACTTTCCATGGCTCTTGAATAAAATCCAAACTCCTTACCATGGCCTGCCAGGCTGAGTCCAGCATGGCTCCTGGTCTCCCCTCCTGACTGTTTCCCCGGCCCTCGCACAGCTCACACCAACATCGCGACTTGCTCTTGGGTCCTTAAACATGACAAACCCCTTCCCACTCCAGGCCCTGCCACTTGCTGCTTCCCTTGCTGGGAGTGTTTGGCTTTGTGAACGCTTTCGTCAGGTTTCAGTTTAAATGTCATGTCCTCAGGAAGCCTTCACTGACTTCTTTTTCAGGTCTTGTCACCCCGTTAGATGCTCATGGCTCCCTGAACTTCACATTGGCCATCTCTACATCAACTGCAATTACCTAATGGTCTGGGTCCTTCCAGGTTGAGCATGTGGCTTCCCTGAGGGTCGGAGGACCTGTGGGGCAGGCCTAGGCCTGCATGGTTCCCAGCATGCATCTGACGCACTGCGGGCGCCCGGTGAATACTGAAGAATGAGCCGATGACATTCTCAACCTTTCCCTCCCAAGTTGTCCCTTGTTCCCCCTCACATGCGTCGTGTTTCACCTAAGCCGCTTCACACTTGGTGCAGCCGCTGTGCCTCTGCTCTTTCTGGTGCTCCAGTCCAACGCCCCGCCACTTCTTCCTGCCCATCCATGACCTGTCAGTCACTCCAGGCTCTGCTTTGGCCTCCCCTGGCCAGGAAGCCTCCCTTCTGCACACTAAGTGTTGCATAGCCCTTGTTTTTTCTTGCTGTCCTGTTCTATTTCTCCTCCAATACAGACCATGCAAGAATCCTTGACCTCAGCTCCACACAGGCAGGGACCAAACCCCTTTTTTCCAGGACTCTCCCCAGAACTGATCAGCTCAGGGCTGGGCATGAGAGAGGCACATGAAGATGTACTGAGTCAGCTGAAGCCCCATTCTGCCTTCTCCATTTTTTCTGGTCTTTTAGGTTCTCGTGGGAGGCACCCCAACCCCTACCCCATTCCTTGGCATCTCTGCTTATACCCACCGAGAGCAGCTTCTCACCCACTAGAAGCTGTGAGTGAGTTTGCTTGTGGGAAAGCACAGGAAGTGGAAATAGCTTTGGAGTCAGGCAAATCTGGACTAAAATCCAGATTTCTGTCAGGTTGACCCACGTGAAATTGCCATGTTTTGACCCCAAGCTATTGAAAACCGCAGATTCGTGGGTTCAACATGATCGTTCAGGCAGCTGGTCTGAGCTTTTCGAGACTTAGCTTCTTCATCTGTGAGAAGGGAATTGAACCATAGTTACGGAGTAGGGGGATAGGGTGGGGAGGAGAAACTGGAGTGTGGCATTGGGGTAAGAGCTTGAGTTCTGCAGCTGAGTTTGAACCCTGGATCCCCACTGTCTTATTGGGGTTTCTAATTGCCAACAACAAAGTTCATTATAGTTGGTTTAAGCAGCGAGGAATTTGTCACAGGATGTTGGACAACTTGCAGAATCTCTGGAGAGCCCCAGGAATGAGGCCTGACATAACCATGAGCGCATTTTTAGTGAAAACATCTCTACCTTGTCACTCAGTCCTTATGGCATTCTGGGCTGGAAGCCAGAGGCGCCGTCCGTTCTGTCCCTGAAGTCCTAGCCGCCTCTGCCACTGCCCTGGCCACATGACCAGTGCTCTCTGAATCCAGGATTCATATCAGTGTGTACCAGGGTCACATGTCTACTTTCGAGCCACAAAGTGGTCTGCGGATGAGGCTCTTCTGGCTTCTCCCTGGACAGTGTTGTAATCAAAATGCACGAAACAGCCACGATGTAGGGAGGGTCTTCAGCAATGACAGCTATTTGCTACTGCTTTTTTTTTTTTTAAATTGAGGCTTTCCCGGTGGCTCAGGTGGTAAAGAATCCACCTGCGATGCAGGAGACCTGGGTTGGGAAGATCTCCTGGAGGAGGGCATGGCTACCCATTCCAGGATTCCTGCCTGGAGAATTTCATGCACAGAGGATCCTGATGGGCTGCAGTCCATGGGGTCACAAAAAGTCGGACCTGACTGGGCGACTAACACACACGCTTGCACACTGTTGCTTTACAATGTTAGTTTCTGCTGTATTGTGAATCAGCAATATGAATACGTATATGCCCTCTCTCCCTACCTCCCATCATCCCATCCATCTAGGTCACCGTAGAGCACTGATCTGAGCCCCCTCCACTATATAGCAGATTCCCATCAGCTATCTGCGTTACACACGGCTGTGCACGTATGGCAGTTCCAAGTCATCCCATCCTTCCCCACCCCATGTCTGCACATCCATTCCTCATGTCTGCCTCTCTATTCTTGCCCTGCAAACAGATTCATCTATACCATTTTTCCAGATTCCATATAAGTGCGTCAATATATGAGATTTGTTTTTCTTTTCTGACTTCACACTCTAGGTCTATCCATGTTTCTACAAACGACCCAATTTCATTCCTTTTGATGGCTGAGTAATATTCCGTTGTATATATGCACCACATCTTCTTGATCCATTCACCTGTCAATGGGCATTTAGGTGCTTCCGTGTCCTTGCTATTGTAAATGCGTGCTAAGTCGCTGCAGTTGTGTCTGACTCTTTGTGACCCAATGGACTGTAGCCCGTCAGGCTCCTCTGTCCATGGGATTCTCCAGACAGGAATATTGGAGTGGGTTGCCATTTCTTCCTCCAGGGGATCTTCCTGACCCAGAGACTGAACCCAAGTCTCTTATGTCTCCTGCAAAGGCAAGCAGATTCTTTACCACTAGCGCCACCTGGGAAGCCTGTTATTGTGAATAGCTACACTAAAGTTTGGGGTGCCTGTACCTTTTTGAATTATGATTTTCTTAGAGTATATGTCCAGGAATAGGATTGCTGGGTCCTGTGGTAGTTGTTGTTCAGTTGCTAAGTGATATGGACTGCAGCACGCCAGGCTTCCCTGTCCTTCACTATTTTCCAGAGTTTGCTCAAACTCATGTCCATTGATTTGGTGATGCCTTCCAACCGTCTAATTCTCTGTCGCCCACTTCTCCTCCTGCCCTCAATCTTTCCCAGCATCAGGGTTGGTCTTTTCCGATGGGTCTCAGGTCATACGGTAGCTTTATTTATTTATTTAGGGAATCTCCACACTGTTTTCCATAGTGGCTGCATCTGCTACTGCTTGTTACTAGCTATGTGATCTCAGGCAGGTAACTTGTTCTCTCTGAGCCTCAGGCTTTTTCTTCTGCCAAGTGGTGGTAATAGTGATATGTACTTCATAGGGTTGTTGTGAGGATTAAATGCACTGATTTCAAAATAAAGTTCTTAGATGAAAACCTGGCGTAGAGTATACTCCTAGTAGATGAGAGCTAGAACTATTATTTTATTATTATTAACGGTTTGAGACTCTCAGCATGGCCTAGTGTGGAAAAGGTACTCTTTAAGTGTCTTTTCAGTGCAAAGCCTGGGCAGAGGTGCTGGTGTTCAGAATTCCTCTTGGCCGGCCCAGAGCACTGCAGACATGTAGGATCAATGGGCGTGTTGGAACTGATCTGTACTAGTGGACTGTTAACTTTTTAGGAATTTTACAGGCTGGTTAATGATAATGCTGGTAGCTAGAAATTCACCTCTGTGGGAGAATTTACACCATAGAAATTGGTAAAGTCTACAAATTGGGGCTCTCTTTCCCCTAGAAATGGCGATTTCATATTCACATGGTTAGCGTTCATCAGCAGAGCACAGGCCAGAACACAGGGTAGGAGGTCTACGGAGTGCCCAGCTCTGTGGCATCTCCACTGGTCCTTCTACATGATGCCCTTCTTCGTAGTTAGCAGATTCTTAGCATCAGCTTTGTTTTCCAGATACCAGGACATGTAGATGCACCGAGTCCCTGATTCGTGGCTCTTTCAGGTTCCTCGCAGACAGTGAGTCCTTTTGAGGATGGCCCCAGCACCCAGCACGAGCATGTGGTAGTGCAGGAGACATTTCTAGAACGGCAAATGGGTGAGATTCCCTTCCCCACACTGCTTAACAACATTCTTTCTTGCTTCCTGATGCTCTTAGAAATGCATCATCAGTCCTGTTTTCCTTCTTGGTGCCCCTCTGCCAAGTGGATCATGGAAGAAGGACAAGTGGTGAGGTTTGGGGAGCGGGGAGGGCCACTCGAATGTTGGTGAACCTCCTAAAGAAGGGAAGGTGGGGGGCTGCCTCCCACTTTGGAAACATTCCCCTGATTGCTCTGCACAGCTCAGCAGGCTGCCCTGGCTTAGTAGGAAAAGGAGGGAGAGGCAAACACCCTTCATTTTAATTAAAGCCAACTTTACATTGTTATTCCATTTGCCTGTGTTATTGCACGAGCTTACAATAAAGTTATATGGCGCCCTCAGGGCGCCTTGAGCTGCGTGATAGAATGTATCCAAGTTCAGCACTCCAGGACTGTGCTTGGCTTCTCTGCAGGGTGAACCTGAGCCAGCCCCTGGTCCTCTGTGGGGCTCCGAGCCATTGTTCGAGCTCAGATCTGTCAGCAGTGCCTGTATTTACATTTCATTCATTTGAAAAACATTTATCAAGTACTTTCCATGCATCCAGCAATTGACTAGGTGCCGAATCTACCCCTGGCATATTGCTACACACCCCCTCCCCAAGAGTGTACATACTCAGTCTCCAGGACCTGGCCTGATCCATCCCTCTCCAGCATCTCAGAGCTCCACGTGGTCACCCCCACCCTCACCCACTAATGCTCATTCTGGTCTTTCTTCTTTTGCTCAGAGGAGGCATCAGTGATTGAGCTGTACAGTCATTCATATTTAGCAGTTCCCTAAGTTCCTTCATATCTGGTATCTTGTCTGGTTCTCACAATACTCTTTTTCAGATTCTTTAAGGCTCAGTGCAAATGCCACCTCCTCCCTGAAGCCTCTCCTCCTCACACCTTTCCCTAGACCTTTTTGGTGCTCTCTTTGCCCTCCTTTCATGGATCTCATCACAAGTTTTTCAACTTTTAAAATTAAAGCTGATTTTAGATAGAGTGAAATGTATAGATCTTAAGTGTGGTTGGATGAGTATGTATATACCTAGGCAAACACCACCTGAGTCAAGACATAGAACATTTCCATCGTTTCCAGAAAGCTCCCTCAGGGCTCTTCCCAATCAATTCCACCCTCCAGAGGCAACCAGTTTTCTGAATTTTAACACTATTGATGAGTTTTTGCCTGAATGTCATATAAATTGAGTTTAACAGTGTGTATTCTTTTATGTCTGTTTTCTCTTGCTCAGCATAATGTTTCTGAGATTCTTCGACGTTGTTGGTGGATTCGTCGTTTGTTCTTTGTGATTGCTGAGTTGTATTCCATTTTACAGAGATACCACTTTTTGTTTATTCATTTACTTGGATTGGCTGTGGTTTGAAGCCATTATGAATACAACTGCTATAAACGTCTCTTGTATAAGAAAAGTGGGCACATGTCTTCATTTCTCTGGGGTAAATACCTAAGACTGGAATTACCAGGTCATAGAGTGGATACGTTTTTAACTTCTTATGAAAGCATCAAAGAGTTTTTCTACATGATCGTACCATTTTACAGTCCTTCCAGCAATGTGTGAGCATTTTAGTTGCTCCACATTCTTGCCAACATTTGCTATTGTCAGCCTTTTTTCACTTTAGCTGTTCTCTGAGGTGTGTAGTTGTACCACTTTGTAATTTTCAACTTGTGTTTACACATGCTTAAGATATTGAGTACTTTTTAATGCATTTATTGATTATTTGTATATCTTTCTTTGTGAAGTGACTATTTAGCATATAGCAGTTTTTATTGGTTGGGCTTCCCTGGTGGCTCAGAGGGTAAAGCATCTGTCCACATTGTGGGAGACCTTGGTTTGATCCCTGGGTCCGGAAGATCCCCTGGAGAAGGAAATGGCAACCCACTCCAGTATTCTTGCCTCCATGAATGGAGGAGCCTGGTAGGCTATAGTCCATGGAGTCACAAACAGACACGACTGAGTGACTTGATTTTCTTTCTTTATAGGTTTGTCATTTTATTATCAAGAATTTCTTATATATACTGAATACAAGTAATAGGTAAGCTATATTGAGTTTCATAATATGTCTGATGAACAAGAGTCCAATTTGTCAATTTTTCATTTTATGGTTAGCGCTTTTTGTGTCTTGAGAAATTTTTTCCTAGTCCAAAGTCACAAATATATTCCCTGTTTTCTTCTAAAAGTTTTGTAGTTTTAGCTTTTAAATTTAAGTCTATAATCAATTTTGAGATTTCCTTTTTTTTTTTTTGGTATGAAGTGAGGTAGTGGTTGAAGTTTGGTTTTTCCTATATGGATATACAATTGTTCTAACTACTGTTGAAGAGACTTTCCTTTCCCTATTGGATTGACTTGGTCAAAAGTCAGTTGATATGTGTATGGATCTATTCTGGATTCTATGCTGTTCCCAATCTATTTGTCTACTTATGCCAGTTCCAGCTTTTCTTGATTACTGTAGTTTTTTGGTAACCTTTGAAATCACGTAGTCTTAAATTGTCTGTGTTCTTCTTTTACAAGAATGCTTTGGCTGTTCTACGTCATTATTTTTCCTAAAAATTCTTCAAAAAAGCTGTTGTTATTTTGATTGGCATTGTATTGAATATATCAATTTATTTGGGGGACAGCTCAACAATATTAGGCCAACCAATCCATAAAAATTGTGTACCTCTCCATTTCTTTAGGACTTCTTAAATTTCTTTCAGCAACATTTTTTAGTTTTCTGTGTAGAGGTCTTACACATATTTTGCTAAATTTACCTGGTTTTTGTTTTGATGCTATTTTAAATGAAATTAAAAATTTTTTATTTTCTAATTGTTCATCATATATATTATATAAAATTGGTTTTTAATATTTACCTTGTATCTTGCATTCTTGCTAAAGTCATTTATTAGTTCTAATACATTTTAATAGTCTTTATTATTTTTGATAATCAGAATTATGTCATCTGTGAATAAAGACAACTGTACTTTTACTTTTGCAATATTTATGCCTTCTGTTTCTTTTTCTTCCCTACTGCACTAAGATCACAGTACAGTGTTGAAGAGAAATGCTGAGAGTGACATCCTTACTCTTTTTAAAAAATTTAATTTAATGTATTTACATTTTTAATTTTATATTGGAGTTGATTTACAATGTTGTGTTAGTTTCAGGTGTACAACAAAGTGATTCAATTATACACATACATGTATCTATTCTTTTTCAGATTTTTTTTCCCTTTTAGATTATTACAGAATATTGAATAGAGTTCCTTGTGCTATATACAGTAGGTTCCTATTGATTATCTATTTTATATATAGTATATGTTACTCCCAAACTCTTAATTTACCACTCTCTCCCAGGTTTGCCCTCTGGTAATGTAAGTTTGTTTTCAAAGTCTGTGAGTCTATTTCTGTTTTGTAAATAAATTCATTTATATCTTTTTCTACTTCTTTTTTTTTTAGATTCGCATATAAGTGATATGATACAATATTTATCTTTTTCTATCTGACTTTCAGGACTTTGCAGGTGGCGCTAATGGTGGAGAACCTGCTTGCCAATGCGGGAGACATAAGAGATGAGGGTTCTATCCCTGGGTTGGAAAGATCCCCTGGAGAAAGGAAAGACTGCTCACTCGAGTACTCTTGCCTGGAGAATCCCATGGACAGAGGAGCCTGGTGGGTTACAGTCCATGGGGTCGCAGAGTCGGACACTACCGAAGCGACTTAGCATGAATGCACGCGTCTGACTTACTTAACATTGTACGATAATCTCTTGGCCTATTCATGTTGCTGAAATAATCTTTGCCTTATTCTTGATCTCAAGGGGAAAAGGACTTAATATTTCATTGTAAAGTATGATGTTAGTTGTCGATTTTCCACAGATGTCTTTTTATTAGATTGAGAAAGTTTTCTTCTATTGCTAGATTTCTGAGTTTTTATTACAAATGAGTATTGAATTTCATCAAATGGCTTTTCAGCATTTATTGAGATGATTTTCTGCTTTGTTGTGTTAATGTGGAGAACTGCCTCTGCCAACTTGGTGTATATATATACATATATGCATGAATTTGGTTGTTTGATTTGATAATGATTTGTTAAAGATTTTTGTGAGTGATATGGGTCTGTAATTTATTTTTCTTATAATGTCCTTGTCTAAAACAAGGTATCAGGATTACCCTAATCTTATATAATGAGTTCCTCCTATATTTTCTTGTTCAGTCACTCAGTCATGTCCACCTCTTTGCGACCTCATCAACTGCAGCACACCAGGCTTCCCTGTCCATCACCATGTCCCAGAGTTTGCTCAAACTCATGTCCACCGAGTTGGTGATGCTCTCCAGCCATCTCATCCTCTGTTGTCCCCTTCTTTTCCTGCGTTCAATCTTTCCTAGCATCTTTTCCAATAAGTCAGTTCTTCCCATCAGGTGGCCAAAGTATCGGAGTTTCAGCTTCAGCATCAGTCTTTCCAATGAATATTCAGGGCTGATTTCCTTTAGGATGGACTGGTTTGATCTCCTTGCATTCCAAGGGACTCTCCAGAGTCTTCTCCAACACCACAGTTCAAAAGCATCAAATTGTTTATTCATTCAGTGTTTAGGAGAATTCACCATTGGAAATATCTGAAGCCATTTGTGAGAATTTTAAAAAATTATGAGTTCAATTTCTTTTAGATATAAGGCCATCAAGATTTCCTGTTTCCTCTCATGTCAGCATTGACAATTTGTATCTTTTAAGGAATTTGTTTGTTTCACCCAAGTTGTTGGATTAATCAGCATTAAGTTGTTTATAATATTCCCTTATATCATTTTAATGTCTGTAGGATCTCTAGTGATATCTTTTATTTCTGATATTGTCAGTTTATGACTTCTATTCTTCTTGGTCA
This sequence comes from Antilocapra americana, assembly GCA_007570785.1. NCBI lineage: Eukaryota > Metazoa > Chordata > Mammalia > Artiodactyla > Antilocapridae > Antilocapra > Antilocapra americana. The sequence continues at coordinate 829,888 of ML663016.1, forward strand.
GTCTAGCTAGGGGCTCATCAATTAATCACTTCAAAGAGCAAGATTTTTATTTCACTGGTTTTTCTTTATTGTTTGTTTTCTGTTTCAATGTGTTCTATTCTTATCTACACTATGTCTGCCCTCTACTTACTTTGGTCTTTTTCTGGATTCTCAAGATGGAAATTTAGATCATTGATTTTATTGTTCTATTTTGGCTGCACAGCCTTTTTCTAGCTCCGGAGCCGGGGCTCTGGAGTGCGTGGGCTCAATACTTGGGTGGGCTCTCTAGTTGTGGTGTTCAGGCTTAGCTGACCTGCAGCATGTGGGGTCTTAGCTCCGCAGCCAGGGATCGAACCTTTGTCCCTTGCATTGGAAGGTGGATTCTCAATCACTGGACCACCAGGGATGTCCCAGATTATTGATTTTAAATCATTCTTCTTTTAAAATGACATTTAAAAGGATAGAATTTTCTCTAAGCACTGATTTAGCTTCATTCTACAATGTTGTTTTATGTTGTATTTTCATTAGCATTCAGTGTTCATGCTTTCTTTCCACTCAGGTCTGTGCTTAACTGTCAGTTTCTCAGAGTCTTTCACAATCAATTCATATAATCCATTTCACCCCTACCAGTCTTTATCCATACCTTAAATTACTTTTTTCATAACATATGATATACTACAATATGTTAACATATTATATTACACATATGTATAATATATATGATATGATTTTATGTGATAATTTATCTATTCACTTTTTTTATTATCTATCTTCTCTACTAAGCTTCTTCAAAGCAGAGGCTATTTATTTTGTTCCCTGATGTCACCCAAGACTTTAAAAGAGGTTCAAAAATATTTGTTGAATGAAGGAATAAATACATTATTTAAAACCCTGTACAAATATCCCCATTACAGAAGTCCTACTTGCTAGCCTTCTCCAATTCTCAGGCAAGTTCACCTCACTTGTACATAACATTTTATACTTGCTTTATACTTTGTCACTGGTTATAACTGTACATTACTGTCTGTCTCGTGCACCAAACACCTGCTCAAGAGCCAGGACTATGTCTCCATTTACCACTGCCCAGTATAGGGCCTGAGACAGAAGAGGTTAGCATATGTTTAGAAATAAATAATGAAGTGTCATCAATCATTCTTGCCTTGCAAATCAGCACTGAGCTAGACTTGTTTGTCAGAGCAAAAACCTCCGCGTGAATCTGGGAGATTTGAACTAGGAAAAGCTTTTCAGTCTGTATGATGATGTTGCTTGTCTGTGATCTGGGCAATGAAGCAAGTCTGAATAGTTTTTAATATAAGTATGTCCATGCAATATTTGGCGTATGTCTATACAGAAAGCTATTTGTTTATCTGAAATTCAAGTTTAACTGGATATTCTATTTTATCTGGCATCCTTAATCCACGAGTTGGTAAGTATACAATAGCTTTGAAGCCTTCTGGGAAAGGTGATGCTTTTGTTATGGCTTAGACTGGGCAAGGGCCTAGGGGCCTAGAAACGGAGTTGGCCTGAGAGCCCACTAGTCGGGGGCCCCCACTTTACAGACCGCGGCCCAGAGATTGGAAGGATGTGGCCAAGTTCACACAGCGGGAGGCTGAAGGAGAGCCAAAGGGGAGGCTGGAACTCAGGCCCCCCGGCTCCAACCACGGCTCCCTCCTGGGCCAGCAGCTCTGTGCTCTGGGCTGATGGGGCGGCTCAGGTTCCCACTCCCCTGCCCCTGACCTGCCCTTGGCCAGCTTCAGAGGGGGGTCTGAGGACGAAATGTGATCCTGCCATAAAATCTATACCAAACCAACTCTTCTCACAGCCCACCCGCCCGCCTCAAAGGGGGGCACCTAATCCCCATTTATGGGGCCGAGCAGCTGGGCCTGGCCCGAGTCTTTGAACGTGAGCATGAGGTGCCCTGGGTCAGCCTAGCCTTGGCCAGAGGACCCTGAGAGTGAGGGCATCTAGGGAGGCCATGCAAGTTGAGGGGCCAGCCTGTCAAGTACGGGTGAGAATATAGAATCAGAAGGCTGAAGATGGAGGGTCAGTGTGGACACACCATTCCCAAGTGTGTATGAGAAGCCTGGGCTTTAGTCCAGCAGCCAAGAAGGTACTGGGGGGTTTAAAGCAGAGAGCAATAAGATCCTAATAGCAGGATGACTTGAAGACCCCTTAGTTACAGATTCTGGAGGTTAATTCAGACGGGATGATCACAGTTCTGACTCTCAGAGTGGTGGCCAGTGGAGAGATTGAAAGGAAACCATTTAGATATCAGGAAGTTGTAGTGGGACAACTGGGCCATGGTCGGGGGGCGGTCCCGAATGATGCCAGCTTTCTGGTTTGGATGACGTGGTAGGTGGAGGTGCTGGCACAGAAGAGGACCCTTAGAGAAGGTGCAGGAAGAAACTGGGTTCCCTTGGGTGTGCTGAGTAGGAGGGGCCTGTGTAGACCCCAGCAAAGATGCCAGAAGGTAGATGTGAGCCTGGGTTCTGGGAACAGGGCTGGGGTGTGGAGGTCAGGTTAGGCATCATCAGCCAAAGGACCTTGAGACTATTACTGAGGGGAGAGAGAAAAGAGAAGAAGGTCTAGGAATGAGACCCCAGGAATGCCAACAGGAAGACCTGGGTGGAAGCAGAGAAACCCACAGAGGAGATGGTAGGCCACACCATCAGGTAGAAGGAAAACCAGAGAAGGGAAGGTCGTGGGAGCCAAGGAGAGAGCCAGTGCTCTGGGAGTCCTGCAGGCAGAGCCTTCATTGGCTTGAACAGCGGGCTCATGTTGGTTCTGGGGGTGTGCTGATTTGCCAAGGAATGGGAGGCAAGGGCTTGTAAACACTGAGTGTAGACAACTCTCCAGAGATGACTGGTTGTGAAGAGATCTGGGAGGTGTTTGGGCAGAAAGGTGTAGTCATTGGAGGAGAATGTGGGCTTGAAGGAGAGATTGTTTCTGAGATTCTTAAGGATGGTCAACTGCTAATGGGAAGGAGGAGGTAGAAAAAGAGAGGCAAAAGGATGCCTTTCATTCTTTCCCGAATGTCAGACCTACATTATCTTCCAAACCTGGGACGCCTACACACAGATACACACCAGAAACAAAGTTTCATGTCATGTACTCAGCTTTATTGGATGTGACACTCTGCTATTTCCTCTCCTATTTTATCTTTTAAAATTGCTGGTCACAGCACCCCAAATTGAATTTGTGATCCTTGAATGGTTCACTGTGGCCAGTTTGAGAAATCTTGAAATAGAAGTTATGAGCAGAGAAGAGAGAATGGGGAAGGATGATCTCTCTAGTGGTGAGGGCTAGGGTCCAGAGGGGAGGCTGGGCTTCCCCCTGGGGAGGGATCCCATCTGTTATTCTGGTAGGAGAAGAGGAAATGAAAGTGGGAGGCGGCACAGGTAAATATGCAGGTTTTCTGGCCGAAAGCTGATGGCTTTTGTTTTCTCCAAGGTAACCTATTGGAAGGGCAGGGGAGGGAAGAGAAAGGTTGGAGGTTCTGAGGAGAGGGGAAAGGTTTGAACAGCTACTGGGGGGAGCAGAAGGAGCAGGGCAACAGCTTTGAGTCTTGACGGAGGTGGGCAGCCAGAAATTTAAAGTGGTACTGATTTTCTGGGAATCTTAGTTAAGCCAAAGCAGGAGAGTTCCTTCTTTGATTGGAGTCAGGTAAGTCCTGTCATGGAACAAGGGTGGAGATTTCTTAGTTGAGTGAATGAATGAGCAAATAGCTCAATGAACACATTTGTCAATTCAACAAATATGTGGTGAGCACCCATTATGTGCCAGGTGTGTGCCAGTATGTCCTATTATGTTCTAGGAGGGGAATACAGAGGTGACAAGGCAGAATTCTTGCCCCGTTGGAAGCAAAATGTGCAGTGGACCCTTTGGATTTCATGAGGCTTTCCTGAGGATTTCTTCCTTTCCTTCCTTCCCTCTTTTTCTCTCTCTTTCTTAAAGTGGCAAGCCCAGTCCAGTGAAAAATTTGGAGGACGGCCATCATCTTGCCATGTCCCTGTTTGTGTTCGTTTCAGCCCAAGATGAAGGAGTCAGGAAACCTGTTTTTTTAAGCAGCTCAGAAATGCAAAGCCACTTCTTCCAGATCACACAGCCCATCAGCAGAGCAGCTGAGAAGGGGAGGGGCTGAATTTCCCACTCCCAGTGCTGGTCTACTCCTGCTGTCTGCTACAAACCTTGATGTAGGTAGGATGGGGGGGTGGGAGGTGGCGGCTTGGATTTCAGTTTTCTGGAGGGAAACCTTCACAAGCTTTTCTTTTCTCGTTTCCCTGAAGTAGAGCAAACAGGGATTGCCTCAAAAGGCAGTGAGTATCAGTTGGAAGCATGGCCTTTCTTGGGGATTGTCTGCCATCAGTGGAAGGTTTTGGTGTGTGTGTTCAGGACCTAGGCCCCCTGCCCCCATACGGACACCAGAGAAGGTATGGGAAGTGGCGAATCAGTATTCGTTAAAGGCACACATCAAGAGGTGATGTGCAAACATGAATTTACAAGTTTTTATTCAGACTCACAAGTATGAATATATAGTTACCTGTATAGGTATACTTGCAGATGCACTTATATTCACATTTAAGTGCTTACCCATTCATCTATACACATATAGACTCTTCCAAGAGGACATACCCATTTTAAACAAGCACATATATGCACCTATTTGGGGGCATATTTAAATGCACATACCTTAGGGGTATATTCTCATGTGTATACATGTGTTTGCGCACACACACACATACACACACACACAACAAAGAATCAAATCTAAAAGTTCTCACTGAAGGTTTTATGTTGTGAATTTACACTCCCCCAGCCCCTCTGCATCAGTCTCATTTCCATCTGGGCCTTCACCAGGGATGGCGTGCTCTCTCTTGCCTCCCTGCCTTTGCAGGGGCTGTTTCTTCTCCTAGAATATCTCTCACTGCTGCCTCTGCCACTTCTCACCTTTCAGCCAAGTGTATCTTTCCCTTCCTCTGGGACCCCTGCCTGGGCACCCCCACTTGGCATTTTCTATGCCTCCTTTCATAATACTCAGCCTCTTTTGTTCTAACTGCTCGCCTGTTCCCCCCAGACTATCAGCTGTTTAGTTCATGACTGTACATAGGAAGGCCTTAACAAATGTATGTTGCCTGAATAATAACCACTGTGTGTGGAGTGCTTAGCTATGCCAGGAACTGGAGTAGGTGGGTACAGGTATTAACTTTCTATTACTGATGGCATTTTATAGGGGAGGAAAGGGAGGCATCCTAAGTGTCAGAGCTGGGATTTGAACCCAGGGTGGACTCTTTCTACTCCCAAGTGTTTCTCTGATTCCCCTTTTCCCCAGAAGTGTGCACTTGGAGACCCGCCCACTAGTCCATCCTTATCCTGCACTTCTTCCCAGGGACTTCCCACCTCCCTGGCCGAGGGCCTTGAGGTCCCTGTATTCATATCTCAGGGATGCCAGCCCCCGGTGTGGCATCTGGCTGGGGCTGAGCAAAATCTTCCGGGGGAGGAGCAGAAGGGAACCCCTGGGAACAGGTTTGCCGGGATGTGGATGTGGGGGTGCAGCTGGGGGCGGAGTTATTTAGCAGATCCAAAGTGAACTCCCGTGGGGAGAAAGCTCTTTTCTAGCCCACACCCGGCGGGAGCGCCTGGGGTCAGCGCTGTCCCCTGGGCTGGAAGCGGGGCATGGGGTCCCCATGGGCAGTGCGCTCAGCCGGGCCGGAGGCGCCGGGACATGAGCGGAATGGGCGGCGCGCAGAGTTCGGTCTCTCGGCGTGGGGCAGGCGGCTGGCCGGCAGGCCGGGTGGCGAAATGTCTTTTCCAGATTAGGGGCCCAGCCCGCGCTGTTGACACAGTCGTAAGTTTTAATGAGAAATTTTGAGTATTTGCGTGGGAGACGCCGCCTCTGTGTGCACAGATGCCGCGGGCTGGCGGCGCGGGGGGCCGGGCCTCCCGGGGGCGCCGCTGCCACAGGCCCGGCACGGATTCCTTTCAGGCAAAGGGGAAACATTTAAACTCGCTCACCTTTGAACTGCCAGGGACACTGTTTACCTTGGCTGCCCGACTGGCAGTTTTACAGATATTAAATACCGTCCTGAGGGTGATCTGGGGCCTCCCTCCATCCCCACGCCCTGCCTGGGGCTGGCCCGGGGCGCAGGGAGGCCCCGGGCGCCCATCCTCACGGGGGTCACTGGGGTGGCTTCCCAGGCACACGGCTTCCTGAGGGGTCTCGAGCCCCTCCCTACAGATGGCTTTCTGTATTTTGTGCTGGGGAGACGCCCCGGGGCTCTCCCTTCTCATCCACTCCCCAGCCCATTCATCTCTTAATTCGATTTTCTGTGTCAGGGCCAGAGCGATGTGGAGGAGACGCAGAGCTGTCTGGGGCCGGCTCACACTTTCTTGATCTGTGTCTAGAAAGGGGATGTCTCAAGTGTAGGCGCCTCCCAGGCAGGACCCAGGTTGCCTGGCTCTCATCTTCTCAGGGGATAGTGGAGACCCCTCTGCCTAAAGAGCTCTGCGGGACGGAGGAGGGCTCTGCTTGAGCCCCAGGCTTCAGCCCTGGCGGTCAGAGGGCTCCCTGCAGAGGAGCAAGCCATGTTGATTTTACGGAGAAGGCTGCTATGCACATTTCACTGCTGATTTATTGGTTTTTAACTAGATCCTTATGCTGGGCTAAAAAAGCCATCTTGCACTTTGCAAGGCTCTGCTGACTGCTGCCGAAAAAGACACAGAGGGGCTCCTCCTGCCCCCACCCACGCCACCAAAAGGGCGGTGGTGGAGGTGTGAGCCTGGAGCCCTGTTCTGAGCAGGGAGCCTCAGCCTCCAGCCACTGACCACCTGCGGTGTACCCTCGGGTGAGTGTATTTGTGTGTAGAAGAATTTATGGACTTGAAGGGAGGGGCTGGGAGAGGCGGAGGTCCCAGATTGAGCCCTGGAACATACTGCCCATCTCTTCTCCCCCAGGGGCTCACAGAGCACTTGTCATACATTTTGATGAACTCCGGAGTCAGGTGGACCTAGGCTGACAGCTTGGTTATTGTCCCAGCTGTGTGCTTTGGGAAAGTTAACTAACCTCTCTGACTCCTGATTCATCATCTTCGGAGTGTGTATAACTCTGATCTAGGATGTGGGGATCATGTAAAATATTGTATGAGTGGCATTAACCCAGCATCCAGCACACAGAGGGGGCTTACTGCTTAGGTTCCCTCTTGAATTCTTCCTCTTAAACCCTGACTGGTCACTTCCAGTAAAGGGGAAACTCTTTAACACAGCGGATGGGTGAGTCACACTGCCTCTCAGTACTGTGTGCAGTTCTTCATGAGTCACATGGAAAATTATATACTAATAGAGACCACCAGTTTATAAATCATAAAGCACTTTTAACCTATTAGCTCATCAAATCCTCATAAATGTTCTATGAAAGAAGAGAAGGGATAAAAAGAAGTAGCAAAGTCATTTGACCCAGACAGATAAAGGGATTTTTATCATAGACCCATAATTTGAACCCAGGGCAGATAACTTCTAGCTTAGGGCGCTTTCCTTGACAACAGCTGCCTCTCCTGTTATCCAACATTGCTTCTCTTCTTAGGGAGAATGGCTTCATGGAAAAGGAGGTTTTTATTAGTTGGAGGGGTCTTAGCTACACAGATGGGATACTTATAGACATGAGAGCAAAGGAGACCCATAGGACACCCACCTGTAGGAGAGGCCAGTCTTGGAAGCACAACGAAAGCAGGGTGGGCACAGTGAGGACAGGTCTGATTGAGACCCCCAGAACTCAAGGAGCTGGAGGAGGACGCTGGCCGCATCTGCAGAATCCATCAGGCGGCTTGATGGGTCGCCGTTAAACAAAGATGGGATAAGGTTACATGTGTTTTCCGTGGGAGTCGGCTCCAATTTCAGCCTGATGATTTAGTCAGGTGTAAGCATGAAGTTTCCAATTTAGAGAAATAAATCTCCAGTGATTTTATTATCCCCTGTTTTACCCTGACACCCAACTTCACCCCGGCCCCCTGTCAAAGCCCTCATGATGTGTTTATATAGGGCGCACTGTAATTGATTGGCGTGCAATAGAACATGACACAGAAAATGTGGCCTTCCCCACCAGGCCCAACTCTGGGAGCTTCCATATTTCATCATCCCCTGGGCCCAATCTCAGACCCCCACTCACAGTGGCCACAAATTCCTGGGATTCTAAGTTGTCTGGGAATAGGAGGACAGGGCTAAGGAGTCCAGTCAGGCACCCCAAGGTGGGCTCAGAAGGAGTTTTGACTTGGAGATGTGGGGTGAAGGACGTCAGTAAGGGACATCTGCCCCGGATAGAAGCTCTTTTGGAATGGCCTGTCTCCTGACCTCAGAGGTCCTGCCTTTTCTGAGAGTTGCTGAAATGAATCATCTGTGTCTCTGAGGCTTGGTAATTTTACAGTTCTACACTTCTGAGATGGTCAGATTCAGATAATCTTTTATTTCAGTCTATGGCTCTGTGGTCCTAGATTTATGAGTCTATGACAATAATAAGTAATACATATAAATACTATTGTATACTATGATAATATTTCCCATAAATATGAATATAAATATAGATGTGGATTTGAATACTGATATCAGTGCTAAAACTAATAATTCCAGTGTTGTTTATTACAGGCTTTCAATATTCCCAGCATATTAGGTACATTATGCAATTCTTTCATTTACTTTTCCCAGCAACTCTGTAGGAAGACATTGTAATCTCTGTCTTATACATGATACCGCTGAAGATCAGAGAGGATAATAAGTTGTTCAAGTCTATACTGTTGGTCTCTCTTTTTTAAGATTCTGGGATTTTAGTATTCTTGCCTACAAAGCAGCCAAGATAAGAGGAAAAGCAGATATGGGGTGAGAAGCAATTCCAACCTCATGGGTTGTTGTCAGATATGTGCCTTGTAAGTGCCCAGTGTTAGCCCAGCTGCCACCGATGCTGTCTTCAGTACTTGAAGAGGTATCAAGGTGGAGACTCCCCAAGATTCGGGATAGAAATGAGGGCCCAACCTTCACCTAATTCAGATGATGGAGAAGTTCACTTCTGATTTCTCTAGAATCATATCATTTCTGCATCTGAAAGAGTCATTAGTCCAGCCTCTCAACTAGGATCTAGGTTTGTCCCCTGATGGGGGTGGGGTGCCTATTTTCCATTTGTGCATCTTTAGGACAGGAAGCTTCTACTTCTGAATGAGCTGAAACATGTTTTCCCGTAGCTTTGATTTAGGGATACTAACTCTTGCCTGTAGTTCAATTCAGTTCAGTCGTTCAGTCATGTCCAACTCTTTGCGACCCCATGGACTGCAGCATGCCAGGCCTCCCTGTCCATCACCAACTCCCAGAGTTTACCCAAACTCATGTCCATTGAGTCAGTGATGCTCTCCAGCCATCTCATCCTCTGTTGTCCCCTTCTCCTCCCACCTTCAATCTTTCCCAGCATCAGGGTCTTTTCAAACGAGTCAGTTCTTTGCATCAGGTGGTCAAAGTATTGGAGTTTCAGCTTCAACATCAGTCCTTCCAATGAACACCCAGGACTGATCTCCTTTAGGATGGACTAGTTGGATCTCCTTGCAGTCCAAGGGACTCTCAAGAGTCTTCTCCAACACCACAGTTCAAAAGCATCAATTCTTTGGTGCTCAGCTTTCTTTATAGTCCAACTCTCACATCCATACATGACCACTGGGAAAACCACAGCCTTGACTATATGGACCTTTGTCAACTAAGTAATGTCTCTGCTTTTTAATATGCTGTCTAGGTTGGTCATAACTTTCCTTCCAAGGAGCAAGCATCTTTTACTTTCATGGCTGCAGTCACCATCTGCAGTGATTTTGGAGCCCCCCAAAATAAAGTTTGCCATTGTTTCCCCATCTATTTGCCATAACGCGATAAGACCGGATGCCATGATCTTAGTTTTCTGAATGTTGAGCTTTAAGCCAACTTTTTTACTCTCCTCTTTCACTTTCATCAAGAGGCTCTTTAGTTCTTCTTTACTTTCTGCCATAAGGGTGGTGTCATCTGCATATCTGAGGTTATTGATATTTCTCCCGGCAATCTTGATTCCAGCTTGTGTGTGTAGGGCCACAAGTAAATCTGCTTCCTCTACTCAATGAGTTTGGAGATTTTGAAACATAGTAAGTGAAATCTGTCTACCGACTTATCCACTCATCCTTCCATCCATCACCCCATCATCTATTAATCATATACCTATCTATCTGTTTCTTCATCATTCACCTGTTCACACATCCATTTCCCACTCATCATCCATCTGTCAATCAATACATTAATTCTTCCCTCCTTTTTTCTATTTCTTCATCTCTCCATTCATCCACCATTACTGTATTAGCCATCCATCATTCATCTATTCATCTATGCATTTACTTGACTCATTCATTCATCCATTGAGGGACAGTCACTCAAATAGCACTTGTCAGGCACTCTGAGGGGGACACAAAGATGAATATGCTCCCAGTAAGCTTGCAAGAGAGACTAGGCTGTCATCTACAGAGTTTGCTCATTTCAAGATATCAACAGTGTAGATGTTGATCAGTAGTTTTAGCAATTTGTACATCAGCATTGGGTGAGGGGTTCAGGCTCTACGCACAACTAGGGGTCAGGTTAGAGAGGGATCAAAGTGAATGTATTATTCAGATTGGGCTACCTGCATATTATTTTCTTGACTTTACAAGCTGGTTTCTCAGACATGATCCCTCCACCAGACCAACACTGAAGTTTTGTAGTGATTCCATTCATTCATTCATTGGTTCAAGAAATATTTTTTGAGCATTATTATCTATCTCTTCAGATATGGTGGTGAATAACAGATCTTTATTTATTATTTAGCATAGGAAGCAGATGATAAACAAGTAAACAAATAAGTGCCCAATATAATTTCAAATAGTAATAAGTGCCTTTAAAAAAAAAGAACAGTAAAGGAAAGAGCAGGAAGGAAGATGCTATTTTAGATAGGAAGACTGGGAAGACTTCTCTGAGAAGGTGACATATAGGCAAGGATAGGAATTGTTGGGGATTCCTAGGGATGGAGGCCCCAGTTCTTGGCTTCCTGTTTCCACTGGAAAAAGGGAAAGATATGCACCAGGACTGGAATCATGGGAGCCTTGGGCCGTTAGCTGGAGAAAGAAAGATGGCTCATCAAGAAGCAGAGCTGGGACCTCCCTGGTGGTCCAGTGGTTAAGAAGCCACCTGCCAGCGCAGGGGACATAGGTTTGATCTCTGGTTTAGGAAAATTCCACCAGCCTTGGGGCAAGCAAAGCTGTGTGCCAGCTACTGAGCCAGTGCTCTAGTTTGCAAAGCCACAACTACTGAAGCTCATGTACCTAGATCCTATGTTTCACAACAGGAGAAGCCGCTGCAAAGAGAAGCCTGTGCACTGCAACGAAGAGTACCCCTACTCACCACAACTAAAGAAAGACCCAGTGCAGTCAAAAATAAACAAATAAACAAAACTTCCAAAAAAAGGATGAGTCTTAGAATCTCCAAGGGGCCAGGAGAGGTAGAGGGCCAAGCTGAAATCAATGCCTTTCCTTTGGGGTGAGATGAGAAAATGAGAAATGAATGGAGACAATTGTAGGCTGGGAGTCCAGATACCTCGTCTCTAACCCTAGTCTCTGGTTTGCTGTGGTACCTAGGAAAATTCCTTCCCCTCTTGAGATCCTTACTGTAAATTGAGGGGTTTAAACCAGATGATGTTTGTGAATCCTTCTAGTTAGAACATGCTTGATTTGCACTGATATAAAATAGGCTGGAATTTCAGCAAGAGGGAAGCAGGTGAGATATCAAATGCAACTTCCACTAAAACAGTTTACCCACCATGGGAGTACACTTTGCCTTCTAGAAACCTGGTAGCCAGACACATGGATCTGTTCTGGGCCCAGATGGGATCTAGGCCTCAGGGAATTGATTATATATGATCATTTACATCACCTGATGTGAACAGCCAACTCATTGGAAAATACCCTGATGTTGGGGAAGATTGAAGGCAGAAGGAGAAGAGGGCGACAGAGGATGAGATGGCTGGATGCTATCACTGATGCAATGAACATCATCAGTTCAGTCGCTCAGTCATGTCCAACTCTTTGTGACCCCATGAACCGCAGCATGCCAGGCCTCCCTGTCCATCACCAACTCCTGGAGTCCACCCAAACCCATGTCCATTGAGTTGGTGATGCCATCCAACCATCTCACCCTCTGTCGTCCCCTTCTCCTTCTGCCCTCATGAACTTGGGCAAACTTCTGGGAGATGATGAGGGACAGGGAGGTCTGGCGTGCTGCATTCCATGGGATCATGAAGAGTTGGACAAGATTGGGCAACCGAACAACAACATGATCATTTATATCCAAGATGGTCCCAGGTGAACCATGCTTCCTGATATGCACGTCCTGTGTATTTCCACTCACAATTCCCTGGGCTGATCCCATGACTCTTCTGACCAATAGAGTGTGGTGGAAGTGATGCTGCACCAGTTCTGGCTGGAAGATCTCCTGCTGTGTACATAATAAATAACCACAAACTTGGAGGCTTAAGACAACACTCACTTATTAGGTCACAGTTCTGTAGGTCCAGGCATGGCATAGCTGGGTCCTCTGCTCATGGTCTCACCAGGGTGAAATCAAAGGTGTTGGCTGGGGCTGGGACCTCATCTGAGGGTTGGGGTTAGTCCTCTTTCTGAATTCTCTTGGCAGCACTGAAGTCTTTGTGGCTGTAGGACTGGGGTCCTCATTGTCTTTCTGGCTCTCAGCCAAGGGCCTGGCTAAGGTCCTAGAGGTTGTTTTCACATAAAGCAGCGTGGCCCTCTCTCAGCCTGGCAGTTCTGTTCTTCCAAGCCAGCAGAAGCATCCCTCTCCAGTTTGCTGTGATGGCATCTTACATAGTATAACATAATCTATGCCATTGCCTTTGCCATATAATGTAATCAACAGAGTCACTTTCCCATCATATTCTCAGGTCCTGCTGACACTTAAGGGGAAGGGATTATACAAAGTGTGTACACTTGTGGGTGGAAATCTTGAGAGTCATCTTAGGATTCTCCCTGTCTCACTGACCCAAGATTTAGGAAGACCTGGCAACTTCCACTCAAGTCCACTTGAGATCTCTGAGCTGTGATCTAAGAAGTGTGGCTGCCCTGATAAAGAGACCACATGGAGAAGCCACCTGGGGAGGGAAGAGGCCTTGAAACTACATGGAATCAGAGAGGCCTAGGTGCCCAAGTGTCCCGACTGAGCCCAGCCTTCTAGCCATCCCTGCTGAAATGCCAGATGTACATATGAGCTCTCTTGGATATTCCAGCCCAGTTATGCCCCTTGAAGTCTGCAGCCCCAGCTGACATCATGTGGGGCAGAAGAACCACCCCACTGAGCCAAGTCAACCCACTGAGAGTAGTAAATGATTCACCTGCCAAATGCTCCTTGTTCTAGGAGGAAACATGGTCACTCCCATTGTATTGGCAAACCTGTCTCTTGTGTGGAATTTCTCCGCAGCAGAGTCTCTGTTTTGGGGATGATGCCATCATTGAGGGATGTGTCTGGTCACAAGGCTGGTTCCTTCCTAATTATTTTGAGAGGCAATGTGGCTGAGTGGGGAAACTTCTAGAAGGGAAGGCCAGGGATCTGAACAGTAGCACCAACTGTTACCCTACAGTGTGATCTTAGAACTGTAGGCATCAATTCTATGGTATTTACACATATTAACATACGACATAATAACATTAATTCAACACAATAACCCTGGGAATAGATACAATTATTACTCCATTTTATAGATGAGGAAATGCAGGTACAGAGATGTTAAGTAACTTGCCCAAAGTCACACAGCTAGAAAGTGGTGGAAGCTGTCTCTTCCCTGGACATAATAATTCTGACTCTCAGATTCTGGAATTTCATGGTTCTAAGATGTCTAAGATTCTACAACTCTTAAGGTCCTGGTAGTCCCAAATTCCATTAGTTTGAAGATCTTAAAATTCTCAGATTCCAGGTTGAAAAAGCAAATGCCTGGCATCTGTGGTAGTGGGGGCCTAGGCTGTGAGGGGGAATGACACAGCTTGAACCTTCAGCCCCTCTGCTCCAGCAGTTAAAGACACCACTGCCCCTTTAGGCACTGCTTTCATTTCTCTGAAACCTGAAACCTCTCTTGGAGCCTTTGGTGGTAAGAGAGCAGGAGGGAGACCTCCTTGCCCCATAACGCCTGCAGCATCCACGGATAGGGGCCAGAATAAGCAGTAAGAACGGGACTCGGAGTTCCCTGAGAATGATAACATTCTCCACATCCCGCAGACCCCAAATAAACCCACGCCGTCCTCAGGCACTGCGGAGGCCTGAGGAGGGGAGGGAGGTGAGTGTTTGCATAGGGCCCACCACGCTGGGTGTTGTGTTTCTGTTGGAGTGGGGGCCATAGGACTGGCAGCCCTAGAATAGCTATCTGCTTCTCAACCGCGGGGAGGCCATCCAAGGCCCGGAAGCAGGGCTGGCTGGCTGCGTTCTGCAGGCAGAGATAAGAGCCAGGTCAGGGTTGACATGTGGAAGTGTTTAAGAATCCGGGAGATCGGACACTGCAGAATGAGCTGTCCTGGAGCGCCTGGGGGCCCAGAGGTGACTGACTCCGGCGGCCTCATTCTACAGATGGCGAAACTGAGGGGAAGAGAGTGGCTGCCACACAACATTCAGAGTGAGTACACAAACACCTCTGGGATGGACCCTGCACTTCAGTCCCACCAGCCTGGTTAGTGCCCTTAACTCAAATACTGTCTCATCTCCCGGCCTTTGTTCATGCTGTGCACTCTACCTGCAGTGCCTCCCACCTCTTCTTTGCCTGTCGAAATACTTAGCATTCAAGGCACAGTTCTGAATCTTTTGTTACATGTCACTTTCCCCTTTCAAGCAATAATAATAGTGAACTGACTGATAGGCCAGGCAATTCACATGCATCCTCTTAAAAAAAAAATCCTCATTTTACAAATGAGCAAACTGAGGAGCAGAGAAGTTAAGCAACTTTTCCAAGGCTGCACAGCTCATGGCTAGCAGAGCCTGGGTATTGATTCAAACTTGGTGTGGCAGTATAGTCCACACTCCTATATTTTGTTTTCATTTTAGGACCTAGCATAAAACATCTATTTCTGCTTTATTGACTATGCCAAAGCCTTTGACGGTGTGGATCACAATAAACTGTGGAAAATTCTTAAAGAGATGGAAATACCAGACCACCTGATCTGCCTCCTGAGAAATCTGTATGCAGATCAGGAAGCAACAGTTAGAACTGGACATGGAACAACAGATTGGTTCCAAATAGGAAAAAAAGAATGTCAAGGCTGTATATTATCACCCTACTTATTTAACTTATATGCAGAGTACATCATGAGAAACACTGGGCTGGAGGAAGCACAAGCTGGAATCAAGATTGCCGGGAGAAATATCAATAACTTCAGATATGCAGATGACACCACCCTTATGGCAGAAAGTGAAGAAGAACTAAAGAGCCTCTTGATGAAAGTGAAAGAGGAGAGTGAGAAAGTTGGCTTAAAGCGCAACATTCAGAAAACTAAGATCATGGCATCCGGTCTCATCGCTTTATGGCAAATTAGATGGGGAAACAGTGGAAACAGTGGCTGACTTTATTTTTCTGGGCTCCAAAATCACTGCAGATGGTGACTGCAGCCATGAAATTAAAAGACACTTGCTCCTTGGAAGGAAAGTTATGACCAACCTAGACAGCATATTAAAAAGCAGAGACATTACTTTGCCAACAAAGGTCTGTCTAGTCAAGGCTATGGTTTTTCCAGTGGTCATGTATGAATGTTAGAGTTGAACTATAAAGAAAGCTGAGCGCCGAAGAATTGATGCTTTTGAACTGTGGTTTTGGAGAAGACTCTTGAGAGTCCCTTGGACTGCAAGGAGATCCAACTAGTCCATCCTAAAGGAGATCAGTCCTGGGTGTTCATTGGAAGGACTGATGCTGAAACTGCAACTCCAATACTTTGGCCACCTGATGTGAAGAACTGACTTATTTGAAAAGACTGGGAAAGATTGAGGGCAGGAGGAGAGGGGGATGACAGAGGATGAGATGGTTGGATGGCATCACCAACTCAATGGACACCGGTTTGGGTAAGCTCCAGGAGCTGGTGATGGACAGGGAGGCCTGGCATGCTGCTGTTCATGGGGTCGCAGAGAGTCGGACACGACTGAGCAACTGAACTGAGCTAATAGTGTCTTACACCTAGTAAGTGTGTTGTTTAGTAAATATTTGTTTACTAAATGAGGGAGGTGCTTTAATAAGAAAATAAAATTTACTAGTTATCCTGCCACATAGAGATTCTAGGAATTCATCCTTTAGATGTTTTGATAATACAGGGATAAACTTTTTGTTTGTTTTTTGTCTGAGCCATGCAACATGCGGGATCTTAGTTCGCTGGTCAGGGATTGAGCCCATACCCCCTACAGTGGAAGTGCAGAGTCCTAACCACTGGACAACCAGCGAAGTCCAAGGATAAACATTTTATCATCATTTGAAGATCATAGATCAGGCATCAGTGTACAATGTGTTTGACATTTTGTTGTGTTTCTAATATCTAATAAGTATTCATTGGATGAACGAAAATACATAAGCAATAGTCTGCGCATATTAAAGACATTTGAGGAGTGTTGCAAGGCTTGCCAAAAACACCTCCTCTGCCTTGTGGCAGTAGTTCTAGAAATTCCTATTGTTAGACTCACTCCTCTGGATTTAGTTACTGCTTCCAAGGGGTTCTGGAAAATTAAATACTGTATATCAGTTACCTGAGAAAGACTAAGCCAATTAACACTTGGGAATAGATCTGTCACAGTCTTGATAGAATGACATGACATCTTTTTCAGGTTAAGGAAGTCTTTTTCATTTCTGATTTGCTAAAAAGCTTCTCACTTTTCCATTATGTGTGGATGTTAAATTTCATCAAATAGCTTTTCTGCATCTAAGATGAGCATACCATTTTTCTCCTTCAATCTGTTTATATGGAAAATTTGTTAAACATTTTTGTATGTCAGATCATCTTTGCATGATGAAGATGAATCTGGCTTCCTCGTTATGGGTTATCTTTTTTATATTTCTGCATTCAACTTTTGAATATTGTTTAGAATTTTTGCCTCTGTGTTAAATTGGCCTATAATTATCTTTTTTCATACTTTCCAGGTTTTGATATTGTGTTTGTCATAGCTTCTTATGATAAGTTGGGAATATTCCCTCTTTCTCTATTTTGAAATAGCTGTGTAAGACTGAAATTGTTTGTTCCTTCAGTAAAAACCCTGGGTCTGGATTCTCTTTCAGTGAAAGAGAATTTTTACACTACATATTTAAAATATTTCATGACTATAGGCAATCTAGATGTTTTAATTTTTTGGGCCAGGTTTGGCAAATTGTAATTTGCTTTTTTCATCCACAGTTTTGTATTTATGTACAAAAATTTGTCATAATATCTTTTTTTAATGTTTGCAGTGCATTTAGTTATAACTCCTTTCACCGCTAACTTTTCCCCCTTTCTTGTTGAGATATAATTGACATATAATATTATATTAATTTCATAGGTACAATATAATGATTTGGTATATATAAACATTGAGAAGTGATCACCATCAGCTGATCAGCACACAGTCACAAATTTTCTTTTTCTTCTGATGAGAACTTTTAAGATCTCTCTTAGTCACTTTCAAATATACAATACAGTATTATTATTATTATAATTGCTTTACACTACTGTGTCATTTTCTGCTGTGACAGTGAACTAGCCATATATATACATGTATCCCCTCTTTTTTGGATTTCCTTCCCGTTTAAGTCACCACAGAGCAATGAATAGATGTGCTCTACAGCAGGTTCCCATCTGTTATCTATTTTATGCATAGTAGTGTATGTATGTCAATCTCAGTCTCCCAATTCATCCCACCCTTCCTCCCCCTTTGTATCTATACATTTGTTCTCTATGTTTGTGTCTCTATTTCTGCTTTGCAAATAAGATCATCTATACCATTTTTCTAGTTTCCACATATATGCATCAATATACAGCCATTGTTTCTCTCTTTCTGACTTACTTTACCCTGTACGAGTCTCTAGGTCCATCCACATCCCTGCAAGTGACACAATTTCATTCCTTTTTACGGCTGAGTAATATTCCATTATTTATATGTACCACATCTTCTTTTTCCATTCTTCTGTTGATGGACATTTAGGTTGCTTCCATGTCCTGGCTATTGTAAATGGTGTTGCTATTAACATTGAGGTGCATGTATCTTTTTGAATTATAGTTTTCTCTGGGTATATGCACAGGAGTAAGGATTGCTGAGTCATATGGTAGTTCTATTTTTAGTTTTTTTTTTTTTAAGGTAACTCCATTCTGTTCTCCATAGTGGCTGTATTAATTGACATTCCCACCAACAATGTAGGAGGGTTCCCTGTTCTCTGTACCCTCTCCAAAATTTATTGTTTGTAGATTTTTTTTGATGACGGTCATTCTGACCCGTGTGAAGTGATGTCATTGTAGTTTTGATTTGCATTTCTCTAATCGTCATAGTGAGTATTTTTTCATGTGCCTGTTGGCCATCAGTATGTCATTTTTGGAGAAATATCTGTTTAGGTCTTCTGCCCATTTTTTTTTAAATTTTCTTTACTTTATTGTGTTGGTTTTGCCATACATTGACATGAAACCGCCATGGGTATCCATATGCTCCCCCTCCAGAACCCCCCTCCCTCCTCCCTCCCGATTCCCTCTCCCTGGGACATCTCGGTGCACCAGCCCTGAGCATCAGCCCTGGGCTGGCGATTGATTTCACATATGATAATTAGCATGTTTCAATGCCATTCTCCCATATCATCCCACCCTTGCCCTCTTCCACAGAGTCCACGTGTCCGTTCTATACATCTGCATTTCTTTTGCTGTCTCACATGCAGGGTTCTCGCTGGCATCTTTCTAAATTCCATATATATGCATTAGTATACTGTATTGTTGTTTTTCCTTCTGGCTTACTTCACTCTGGATAATAGGCTCCAGTTCCGTCCACCTGAGTAGAACTGATTCAAATGAATTTTTTTTTAATGCTGAGTAATATTCCATTGTGTATATGTACCACAGCTTTCTTATCCATTCATCAGTTGATGGGCATCTAGGTTGCTTCCATGTCCTGGCTATTGTAAACAATGCGGCGATGAACACTGGGGTACACGTGTCTCTTTCGAGTCTGGTTTCCTCGGTGTGTATGCCCAGCAGTGGTTCTGCCCATTTTTTGATTGGGTTGTTTGTTTTTCAAATATGCAATATAGTGTTATTAAATATAGTCACCACAGTGTACACTAGCAACCTCTTATTTAGTTCTCACACTATCTGTCTTGATAGATCAGGAAATCAAAACCCTGAGAGGTAAAGTTATCTGCCTGAGGTCACACACCCAGGAAATTTCAGAGAAGAGACATACACCTGGGTCTGACTGGCTTCACCTTGTACACTCAAGCCACTGGATTCTCACTTTCCTAAATGTCACTTATCTTCAAGGACACAGCTCTTGGTCATGCTGCCTTTTCATTTTTCATCCACGCCTCTGAGCCCACTCTGTCAGCTCTTCAGGAGCAGAACTCCTGCTAGCCTCACTGAACGATTCCCCAAAGAAAGTGCCCACTGCAAGTTTAGGGACTATGAGGCCATTAAGGTGGAGTAATTTAACGACCCAGGGAAGGGCCCAGAGGGTGAGCGTCCAGAGTGTTTCTAGTCTGTGTTGTCCCTAAACCATCAGGATAGTTTCCTGGAAGATGGGTGTTGAGTTCTTCCTTGAAAAGTTGTATAAGAGGAGGAATCAGAGGAAGCATTGTGGTGGGAAGAGGGAACCTACGAGCCAGAGAGAGGCTCGTTCAGCTGGAGTTGGAGCCCCTTGATGCTGAAAATTGGAAGCCATAAGCCACAGAGGGAAAAGCACTGAGACTTGGTAGGACAGGCAGTGGGGATCAGGGGTGGGTTCTTGGGTGGCAGAATGATGGAGATTCCCAGGGCACCCTGGGAAAGAACTTCACCAGGCATGTCTCCAAGCCTCTCCCACTTGCCTTGCCTTCAGTGACAAGCCCAGGCCACCTCACTGGAACATGATCCTGTGGTGTTTCCTGGAAGGACTCCTAGGGTAGAGGTACCTGGAGAGGATGGAGGAATGGGCATGAGTTGCAAGAAGACCAAGGAAGCCATCGAGTGGCCATTTAGTCCCCCAGGGCAGACCAATTGGGGCACCATGTGCAAGGAGCATGGTGCTGAGCCCAGGTCTGCAGTTGCCCTGTCTTCTGATGATAGTGGACCAATTGGTCTTCTGACCAATGAGGGTTTCCAAGCTCATTCGGATGTGCATAGCGTGTACATAAGGGCCCAAGCTTTGGGATCCGGCAGGCTGAGGCTATATCCCAGCCTTACCACCTTAGAAGCCAGGTGCCTTGACACAAATGGCTTAATTCCTCCAAACCTCAGTTTCTGGTTTCCTCATGTGTAAGACAGGCACAAAACCCCGTATTTCTCAGGGATGTAAAATAATTGGCCCATAGGAATGCTTGGAAGATGATGGCCATCCCTGCAATGCTCTTTCATCTGCATCCCATCCTTGTACATCTGTCTGTCCACTGGGACTGTAGGGTCTTTAATAGCTCCAATTAGAGTCCGTGTGCCTCTAGATCTTTCTGGAGCTGCAGACAGCTATCATCTGCTTTTTGGTCAGTGGCTCCTGGATTTGGGATCAGGAGCCTGGGCCAGCTCTCAAAGTTGTTTTATTCTCTGGGTTTCTGATTCCAAGGTTCTCAGGCCCCCTGCTTTCATCCCCAGCCTCTCTGTAAACACCCTCCCTTCCTCCTCCTCCCATCTCTGTCCTCTCAGCTTGACTCTGCTTGCTCTCCTGCCTCCAAACCTTTGTTCACACCTTCACTCTGTCTGGAGCACCTTCCCCTTCACGCTCCACTCAGCTTTCTCTAACTTCTCCTTTTAGTTTGGATGTTACCTCCAAAGACTCCAATGGGCTGGGTGCTATGGCTCATCCCCAAGACTACAGGGTGGGTATTGGGTGAATGTCTTTAAGTGGCCTGGGATAGGAGACACATTTCCAAATGTCAGGATGATAGGCAACTGTCCATCCATTCAATCATCCACCCATCTGTTTATTCATGAAGCTCATGCTCTGGCCAGGCCCTTTGCTGGTGTTGGAACACTGAGGGAAATGACGCAGCAAAGTCTTAAGAGCAGCAGCAATTTTGGTGTTTGCCTGACCAAAGTGTCAGTCTTGATTCTGCCACTTTCTAACTGTAGCCTTGGCAACTGATCTACCTTCTCTGAAATTTACATTCCACATTTGTAAAAGGGATTGTTGTGAAGATGAATGGGGGTAATCCATTTATTAGTGGCTCAATGGTAAGGAATCTGCCTGCATTGCAGGAAACAAGGATTTGATCCGTGGGTCAAGAAGATCCACTGGAGAAGGAAATGGCAACGCATTCCAGGACTCTTGCCTGGGAATCCCAAGGAGAGAGGAGCCTGGCAGGCTACAGTTCATAGGGTCACAATAGTTGGTCACGACTTAGTGACTAAACCACCACTACCAGTCTTAATGGGCCGCAATAACAAAATACCACATACTGGGTGGCTTAAACAACAGAAATGTACTTTGTCTGTTCCAGAGGCTGGAGGTCTGAGATCAAGGTGCTAGCAGTGTTGGTTTCTGATGAGGCCTCCTTCCTCGGTTTGTAGGTAACTCTGTTCTTGTTTTGTCCTCATATGGCCTTTCTTTGTGCATCAGTTTCTACCAGGTTAGAGATCTGCCATTATGACCTCATCTAACCTTAGTTACCTCCTTAAAAGCCCTATCTCCAAATGTAGTCACACAGGGGTTAGGGCTTTAACATAAGATTTGGTGGGGACACAGATGAGCCCATAGTATCATGTTAAGTGTTTAGCTGAGCTTGGACAGTGCTTAGTGACTGCTCCCATGGAGTCTCAGCTTAATGGCTGCAGGATACAATGACGATGATGAAGACTCTGTTGCTGTGACCTTCAGAGTCTCTGGATCTGGTGGTAGAAACTGGCCTGTGCATAGGAAATGATGAAAAGGGGTTAGCAATTCCCAGAAAGATTATCTAAGAGTAGAGGCAGGATGGTGATCTAGGTATTTGTCCACAGCATTGTGCTGCTTAGAGTTGTGATCTCGAAATTAAAGTGTGTGTTTCAGTAGGCTGGGAGCTCCCTGAGGGCCAGAGCCTGCTGACCCAACTCTGGGGTCGAGCACAGGATCATGTATCTGAGCGTGTGATGACTAACTGATAGCCATATAGACCACAACTGGCTTTGAGGATTTATTGAGTTATTAAAATGATTTAGCTGGAACGAAGCTCATCGGATAATGAGCATAGCTTTTAGGTGCAGAAGCAGGATACGCCCTGGATAGAGCTGAGGTTGCTGACCATGGCAGACCAGGCATCACCTGCTCAAGACTCACATCTCTCCCTCCATCCTCCGAAGGGCCAGGATCAGTGTCTGGGGGAGACAGGACTGTCTGTCCCGCTGGGTAAGGAGCTACAGGAGCAAACAGAGTTATCCACTGGTGACACCGCTTAACTAATTTCCCACTTCAGCTTCCTTATAAGCCTTGGGAGGTAAAATAGGATTTTTACAATCATTTGTCAGAAGATGAAACTGAGACCCAGGGAGTGGGCGTGACTTGCCAAGGTCAGGAGCATGAGCAAGCCCAGGGCAGATGTGGGACCAGGCCTCTCTCGTTCTGACTCTCACCCAGGCTTCTGTTACCTGCCTCTGTGGGAGGGGTCTTCATGGCTAAGCAGACACATGTGGTCACCTTCAGCTCCCTGGAGAGCCCCATGGCATCTGTCACACTGGATTCAGTGCCCTCTAGGTTGATCTTCCACTCTTCTAAGGTCATCTTCCACTTTGAGGGTTTTCTCTGCTTCTCACATTGGCAGAGACTCAGGAAGGGGTTTGAAGATGAGGTTTTGTGCAAGGAGAGCTGGGCTAAGTGGCGATTGCAACGTCTCCTGCACACAGGGGATAAATGGAGAGGAGTTGGGGGTTGAGGGAGGCTTAAAAGGGTTCTCTTTGCACAGAGGCCTCCTTGGGGGCACCAAGGAGGGGGGAGACCTGTCCCGCCCCCTCAGGGAGGCCACACGTTGTCTTGGATCAGGCAGGCATTTTGGGGCCAAGCACATGAGCACCCATTCCTCCACCCTGCTCTGCAAGCAACTCACACTTCTGCACCTCAGTTTTCTCAGTTTGACATGGGCACACTCACAAGGATACCTAGCTCATTGTGTGGTTGAGAGGGTCAAATGCGGTAATGCACTCTGATACCCGGGAAGCATTAGATAAGACCATGATTTGCTTCTTCCTGGCCAGGAGTGAGGGAGACATATGGTTTATACAGGGCTTTCCCTCTCCTGGGGGAGGTCCACAGCACAGGGGTCCACAGCTCAGGAGGAACGGGGGCCAAGCCCATCTCCCCACATGCCTGAGCTGAGGAGGAGAGAGGCCAGGCTCCAAGGAGCCCCCTGCCCAGCCAATCTCCAGTGATAAATCATGAACATGTTTTTAATGATTATTTAAAGCTCTTGGCTGAATGCCCTGGAAGGGCCATCTCAGCCTTTGTCAGGCTGTGGTAGATTGGAGGGAAGCCTGCACATCCCTTATTGAGGGTGGCTTCTTTTATTCCTTTATTTCCATAATAGACTCCCTGACACAATATTATTCTTGGCCCCAGCTCAGACCCTCTGAATGTGTTCAGAGGCAACAGGCTGGCCTGGCCAGGGGGACTGCAAGCTTCCCATCAAGGGGGTGGCAGGCACAAAGGCTCAGCGATTTCTTATCCAAGTTTCTGAGAGAGTGAGGAGGGAGAGAGAGAGTCTTGCACGGTTAGGAACTGCAGGCCTGGGTCTGGGCTTCCTCTACTCAGGGTGAGGGGAGAGGCAAAGGGGGAGAGGTAAGGGGGTGGATATCCTTCCCTGTTATCTTTTCCTTCATTTAGCGGTCCCCACAACATATACAGGACCAGAGGACCAGCTAGAACAATGGTTGTCAAACTGAGCGTCAAGGGACCCTAGGGTTCCTGAGATACTCAGAAGAGGAGATGGCTCCTCATGGCTCCTCAGCCCAAGCAGCCCTGATTTTATTTTGCTTTGGGCTCCTTTGTAAGGTTTTACTTGAAGAAAGGATTCTGAGAGTTAAAAGAAAAATCTGAATATCACTGGCCTATACCCTTATTGTATAGAAGGGGAAACTGAACCCCAGAGAGGGGACAGAGTTGCCTAAGGTCACACAGATGTTTGCTGAATGAGGATCCATCTGTTGGCCCCTAGTTGTGTGAGGAGCCCGAGCCAGTATTTGAAACAATCAGGGAACGAGAGACACTGGTCTGAAAGCAAGCGTGCGGATGGCGTCATGTGTGAGCATTCTGGCCAGGCGTGTGGGGGACCCCAGATGCCTGCACCCTCAGTTTTCTTCATGGTTTCCAATGGCATCCAGTGAGAGCATCACAGGCTCCCCTGTACAACTTCGAGCATCAGCTTCCAGAAACCTCCATAGGAGGACAAGTCCAGGGTCAAGAACTTTGGAAGAAAACTGGGTAGGGGAAAGTATCTATCAGACAGGGTCCTTGGAGGAAACACAGCCACCCTCTGGGTGGTTAATGGAGGTGAAGATTGCTTTTTTAAAAAAATTGTGCAAATATATATATATATACATATATATATATGTATATATATATATATATATATGAGAAACATAAAATTTGCCATCTTAGCCATATTTTGATGGTAATTAAAATTTTTTTTACTGAAGTATAGTTGATTGGAGTACAAAACGAAGCAGGCCAAAGGCTAACAGAGTTTTGCCAAGAGAATGCTCTGGTCATAACAAATACCCTCTTCCCACAACACAAGAAAAGACTCTACACATGGACATCACCAGATGGTCAACACTGAAATCAGATTGATTATATTCTTTGCAGCCAAAAGTAGAGAAGCTCTATACAGGCAGCAAAAACAAGACCAGGAGCTGACTGTGGCTCAGATCATGAACTTCTTATTGCCAAGTTCAGACTTAAATTGAAGAAAGTAGGGAAAACCACTAGACGGTTCAGGTATGACCTAAATCAAATCCCTTATGATTATACAGTGGAAGTGACAAGTGGATTCAAGAGATTAGATCTGATAGACAGAGTACCTGAAGAACTATGGACAGAGGTTCGTGACGTTGTACAAGAGACAGTGATCTAGACCATCCCTAAGAAAAAGAAATGCAAAAAGGCAAAATGGTTGTCCAAGGAGGCCTTACAAATAGCTGAGAAAAAAGACGTGAAAGGCAAAGGAGAAAGGGAAGGATACACCCATCTGAATGCAGAGTCTCAAAGAATAGCAAGGAGAGATAAGAAAGCCTTCCTCAGTGATCAATGCAAAGAAATAGAGTAAAGCAGTAGATCTAGAAAGACTAGAGATCTCATCAAGAAAACTGGAGATACAAAGGGAACATTTCATGCAAATATGGGCACAATAAAGGACAGAAATGGTATGGACCTAACAGAAGCAGAAGATATTAAGAAGTGGCAAGAATACACAGAATAACTATACAAAAAAGATCGTCATGACCCGGATAATCACAATGGTGATTATCACCTAGAGCCAGACATCCTGGAATGGGAAGTCAAGTGGGCCTTAGGAAGCATCACTATGAACAAAGTTAGTGATGATGGAATTCCAGTTGAGCTATTTCAAATCCTAAAAGAAGATGCTATGAAAGTGCTGCACTCAATATGCCAACAAATTTGGAAAACTCAGTAGTGGCCACAGGACTGGAAGAGATCACTTTTCATTCCAATCCCAAAGAAAGGCAATGCCAAAGAATGTTCAAACTACCGCACAACTGCACTCATCTCACACGCTAGTAAAGTAATGCTCAAAATTCTCCAAGCCAGGCTTCAACAGTATGTGAACCGAGAACTTCCAGATGTTCAAGCTGGATTTCGAAAAGGCAGAGGAACCAGAGATCAAATTGACAACATCCGTTGGATCATTGAAAAAGCAAGAGAATTTCAGAAAAACATCTACTTCTGCTTTATTTACTACATCAAAGCCTTTGACTGTGGAAAAACTCCTTCACAACAAACTGTGGAAAATTCTGAAAGATATGGGAATACCAGACCACCTAACCTGTCTCCTGAGAAATCTGTTTGCAGATCAGGAAGCAACAGTTAGAACTGGACATGGAACAACAGACTGGTTCCAAATCGAGTAAGGAGTATGTCAAGGCTATGTACTGTCACTCTACTTATATAATTTATATGCAGGGTACATCATGAGAAATGCTGGGCTGGATGAAGCACAAGTTGGCATCAGGATTGCTGGGAGAAATATCAATAACCTCAGATATGCAGATGACACCACCCTTATGGCAGAAAGTGAAGAAGAGCTAAAGAGCCTCTGGCTGAAAGTGAAAGAGGAGAGCGAAAAAGTTGGCTTAAAGCTCAACATTCAGAAAACTAAGATCATGGCATCTGGGCTCATCACTTCATGGCAAATAGATGGGGAAACAGTGGAAACAGTGGCTGACTTTATTTTTCTGGGCTCCAAAATCACTGCAGATGGTGATGGCAGCCATGAAAATAAAAGACGCTTACTCCTTGGAAGGAAAGTTATGACCAACCTAGACAGCATATTAAAAACCAGAGACATTACTTTGTTGACAAAGATCTGTCTGGTCAAAGCTATGATTTTTCCAGTAGTCATGTATGGATGTGAGAGTTGTACTATAAAGAAGCTGAGCACCGAAGAATTGATGCTTTTGAACTGTGGTGTTGAAGAAGACTCTTGAGAGTCCCTTTGACTACAAGGAGATCCAATCAGTCCAACCTAAAGAAAATCAGTCCTGAATATTCATTGGAAGGACTGATGCTGAAGCTGAAGCCCCAATCCTTTGGCCAGCTGATGGAAGAACTGACTCACTTGTAAAGACCCTGATGCTAGGAAAGATTGAAGGCGGGAGGAGAAGGGGACAACAGAGGATGAGATGGTTGGATGGCAACACCGACTTGATGGACACGAGTTTAAGTAAGCTCTGGGAGCTGGTGATGGACAGGGAGGCCTGGCGTGCTGTATTCCGTGGGGTGGCAAAGAGTTGGACATGACTGAGTGACTGAACTGACCTGAACTGAACTGATAGTTGATTTACAATGTTGTTAATTCCTATTGTACAGCAAAGTGATTCGGTTATACACATATATACATTCCTTTTTTAAAAATATTATTTCCATGATGGTTTATTGTAGAATTTTTTAAAATTGGAGGATAATTTCCTCTATCACTGCAGATGGTGACTACAGTCACAAAATTAAAAGATGCTTGCTCCGTGGAAGAAAAGCTTTGACAAACCTAGACAACATATGAGGATGAGATGGTTGGATGGCATCACTGACTCGATGGACATGAGTTTGAGCAAGCTCTGGGAGTTAGTGATGGACAGGGAGGTCTGGCGTGCTGCAGACCATGGAGTCACAGAGTTGGACACGACTGAGCGACTGAACTGAACTGAATTTGCTTTATAATGTTGTGTTAGTTTCTGCTGTGCAACAATGTGAATCAGCACCATTTTAGGCATTTTTAAATGTACGGTTCAGTGACATCAGGCTTCCCTGGTGATTCAGGTGGTAAAGAATCTGCCTGCAATGCAGAAGACCTGGGTTGGGAAGATCCGCTGGGGAAAGAAATGGCAAACAACTCCAGTATTCTTGCCTGAAGAATTCCATGGACAGAGGAGCCTGGGGGCCTACAGTCCATGGGGTCACAAAGAGTTGAACACAACTGAGTGACTAACATTGCACATCAGTGACAGTAAGTATATTCATATTGTTGTACTTAATGTTGTGCTTAATTGTTGTACTATCACCACCATCCATCTCCAGAACTAAACAACAACTCTTTAAACACTAATGCCTCCTCCTGGCAACCCCCATTCTACTTTTTGTCTCTACGCATTTACCTATTCTATGTAAGGAGGTGAATGGTTATTTTTTTTAAGAGACTCTTTACAAGGTGTGGATAGGGTTTAGGAGAAGCAGTGAGGCTTGGGCCGTGGCCTGGGGCTGGTAAATCAAATACTGTTTTCTCTTTGAGAGGTGATGGCTGGAATTACCCATAGGGGCTCAGGGAAAGTGCAGAGGGTGGAGGTGGAAGATCTATGCAAGATGCTGAACTCAAAGCCTGGGGAAAGCCTCCAAGCTGTTCATAAAGGCACCAAAATAAACCACAGAGGCAGTGATTAAATCAAAAGGCTCTCGTGGCAGTTTGTATATTGTTGGAGAATGACAATGGGAAGGTGTAATGAGTTCCCATTTCCTGCCCAATGTATCCTACCCACTTCTCTCACTTAGTGATTTGCTGGCAAATTTGTTTTGCTTTGTGGCAGTTGATTTGCAGGATGGGAGGTGCTACCCTGCTCCCCAGTGTCTACTTCACTCCAATCGCCAGCACCTCTCTGATTTCACAGCAGCAACCTTGCCAACTTCAGCCTGCCCTGTCCTTCACCCTCCTAGAAATGCAGAGACACTGGGATGTTGGTGAAGAACAAGCAGGGTAGAGGAGGTAGTTCCTAATTCCCCTCTCTTATACTTGAGCTGTGGAGTCTTAGCTACGCCCACATGACTGACCCCTCGCTAAAACCTCTGCACCACCACTGTATGTGTGTGTGTGTGTGTGTGTATTTCTCCATCACCTCTGAATGTGTGTGTGCGTATGTATATATGTGTTTTTTCCTCGTCTCTTTCTCCTCTCATTTTCTTCTTCCATCCTTCCATATTCTAGGCTCAGCACATCTGTCAGCGAACTCTCCTCCCCCTTGGACACTGCGTTGCCCAGTGCCTTCCTGCATCCATCCCTGAGCTGATGGGTGAACTCTGACTTCTTATATCTGGGGAGAAACCTCAAGAAATCCTAATCCCTTGCACCCCTAACTGGGACATGGGAATGGGCGTTGCTTAGGAGGGAAGCAGTCAGTGTCAGAGGCAGGAATTCCTGTGTTCCATCCCGCTCTCGCTTTCTGCTTGTGTAAAAAAAAACTGTTGTTGTGTTGATTACTCTCAGGGAATTTTGCACATATTTATAAACTCACTTAATTATCACAACAACCCTGCCCAGAGGCTTTATTCCCATTCTTCAGAGGAGAACACTGAGGATTCGAGGTCAAATGACTTATCAAAGGCTGCATAGTTGTCTGCCACAGAGACTTGAATGTAGGTAGATTTGTCGCCAAAATGCTTTTCAACCAGTTCAGGAGGTAGTGAGTTCCTGGTCTCTGGAAGCATGTAAGAAATGTTGGAATTGTCCCCTGTCATGGAGAGAGCACATCCAGGAGGGTTTTCCTTCCTGTCCTGAAACGCTGAGTCTATGACTCGGTCTGGGTTCTGACTTGGATTTCCTCTAATTGACACATGTCTCTTGGGAAGCAGTGTCGGGCCAGGCACCTCAGTGAGGTCTGGTCACACAGGGAGATAGGCATCCTGGGTTGAAAGGGGCTGGGACTAGGGGCAGGAGGGCAGAGTGCTTGGAAGCAGTAATTGGAGTAACAATTTGTCTTTCCTTCCTGTCCTTGCTAGACAGGACAACAAACACTGTCCTTGCTTGTTGCCCTGGGCTGATTTTGGAGTCCAAGAAGGGAGGAATTTAAAAATCTATTCAGTTTTGAACAAAAGTGTTGCCAGGATTGCAATGCGCTCTTTACGTATTGCAAAGAAACAAGCCCAGGGCAGGGAGCGGAAGTGCTGGCTTTGATCCTGTTGCTGCTGCAGGTTTGTGGTGTGATTTTGGGCAAGCTTCCCCATGTGTTTAACGAGGACTTGGGTTGGCTGATGGCTGAGGACCCTCTGGATTCTGATGCTCAGTCCCCTGGGAGGGAAGCAGGCTCGCATGTGTGTCGAGCTGGGGCTGGACTGAGGGGCTCCATGGCATGCAGAGTGTGGCTGGTGTTGACTTGGTTTCCCCCGCTCTTGCCAGCCCCCAGATTCCCATTCCAGCGAAGATCCTCAGAAACTGAGATGATAAATGTGGTTTTAAGCTTTTCTGGGGGTAACTTGTTATGCAGCAATAAACAACTGAAACACTCACACATCTGTGATCATATGGCAAAGATGGTCTTATTTATATGCCTGGTGGGTGGGTGGCTGGCTGGCTGATGGCCTGAGATTCTTCATGAGGGGAAGTCCCAGGCTTTCCAGAGCAGCGAGAGAGGCCAAGTCCTAATATGTAAGTGCTTTTTAAGCCTCTGCTTGCATCACACTTGCTAACAGCCATTGGCCAAAGCAGATCACTCGGCCAACTCATGTTCAGAGGGTAGGGAAACAGACTCCATCTCCTGAAGGCTGGGGAAGAATTTGTGGCCACTTTTTGCAATTGCAGAACATGAAGCTCCTGTACTAAATACCTCTTCCTTCTCCACTTGCTCACTCTTGAATAGCCTCTGTTTTGTAAGACTGAGTCTAAATCAACTCTCACTGAGCATCCGTGATGTGGCAGGTGTTTTCACCATCATGGTCTTAATTAATCCTAGACAATAGCCCTTAAAAGGTAACCCACTGTGTGGGTGAGGAACGCAGGTTCAGGAAGGCAAGGTGGTGGCCTGCAAAAAGCCAGTTAACTGGCAGAGCCAGGATCCAGTCCACGTCTAGGAAGTCTAAGTTTGGCATTAGTTTTACTTTCTCTGTCAAGATGCCCAGAACTTTCCATTTAACTTGGTCTTCTCAGATATACACAGGCAAAGTATGTGGAGACTGGTCCTGGCTGGGTTCTCTCCAGGAATCCCTGTTCTGGGACGACTGGTCAGGGCTGAAGGTGAAAAGTCTGTCTGGGGCAGGAAGTTCGGGCAAAATAAACAGACTCTAGGGGGCGACAAAGGCCAAGTCGCCTTCTCATTGCTACCCTATGCTCCATTCCTTGGACGAGAGAGATGCTGGCAGTTAGGAGAGAAAACTGTCATCTTTAGGCTTTAAGAAATCGAGAGAGGGACGGGAGGAGGGAGGAAAGGAGAGAAA
The DNA here is from genome assembly GCA_007570785.1 of Antilocapra americana. Taxonomy (NCBI): domain Eukaryota; kingdom Metazoa; phylum Chordata; class Mammalia; order Artiodactyla; family Antilocapridae; genus Antilocapra; species Antilocapra americana. The sequence continues at coordinate 860,938 of ML663016.1, forward strand.
AGAGAAGGAGGAGGGAGAAGAGAGAGGTATAAGAAAGTAAAAATTGAGGGAAAATAATAAAAACACATAAAGAGATTGAGGCATAAGACAGAGACCTGGTGAAAAAGAGCAAAAAAGAGAGAGGGGGCAGATAGAAAAATAAACTCCTAAGACAGAGATGGAGAGAAACAGAGACAGGGAGACAGAGATGCATGGAGAGATAAGGGAAATAGATAGAGAAAGGCCAAAGGGAGAGAGAAAGGAAGTCAGCAGGGTGGTGGAAGAGGGAGGGGGCAGGAGAGGGGAGGAGAAGGCTTCAGTCATGCTGTGTGACCTTGGCCAGGTCAGGTCAGCTCTCTGAGTCCAATAAAAAAAGGACTGCCTGCAGAAGTAGTTGTGTGAATGACCTGAGCAAATACTCATGAAAACTTTAGAAACTCTAAAGCACTATACAAACCCACACTGCTCCTACTGGTAGTATTATCATTCTCATGTTATATGGTGGGAGAATGCACCACTAGAAAAGAGTGTCAAAACAGGGGACATGTTTCATGCCTCTTCTATAATGAGAGGCTTAGTGTCAAGGGAAAACTGGAGCTTCTTGATACTAAGACACTACTGCAGGTAAGATGCCAGATTGATTTAAGTCCTCTTTAGGTGGAAGGAGAGTTGTCACATTATAGGTTCATAATTAAGAAAAATAACTGAAAGCACATAGTTGTTCCTACAACTGCTTGCTTTTGTTTTTCAGGATCATAGTCAACATTTGAGTGGACACTGGAACTTCTATATGATGCACTGTAGATCCCCTTTAGGTCATCAATAATTATGCAGAATGTCATGGTGATGGTGCTGCCTTTTTGCTCATGTAAATAGACTGAATTTTTTAAAAAAAGATTAATAGTATAGGGACTTTCTTGGTGGTCCAGTGGTTAAGATTTTGCCTTCCAAAGCAGGGGGTGCAGGTTAGATCCCTGGCTGGGGAGCTAGGATCCCACATGCTTCACAGCCAAAAAGCCAAAACATAAAACAGAAGCAATATTGTAACAAATTCAATAAAGACTTTAAAATGATCCATATTAAAAAAAATCTTTTAAAAAATGATTAACAGTGTAGTCTCAAGACATACTGAAGACCACTGGTGTTTCACATGAATTTTTGCTTTGGATAAATACACAGTGCCCCCCCCCCCCCCCCCATGAACTGCACTGCACATTGCTGGAGGTAAAACAGCATTTTCTGAGAGTTAACTGGAAGCTTTTGACAGGTAGGTGTTTAGTGTCTACGTTATAGGACTTGATGGATCAATTTGTCAGACCCACCTCACACCACTCAGAAAATGCTCTGATTTATTTGGGAAAACTGGGCAATTTTTATTGCCGGTAACTGCACTGACTGGTGGGTGGCAGGCCATTTCTTGCATAAACAGTAACTTAAAAAAAATAACCATGAAATCTTTTTGAGGACATTTAAAGCAGTATTTAGGGATCCAAATTTAAGTTAATAACCAACTCTTTCATTGTAAATTACACATCTGAAGTAACACTGCATAAACATGTCAACTACCTAACTACTTATTCCTCCTCTTGAAGGCTGACCCATTATTATAACACACATTCTGATTTCAGAAACTCTAAAGTTTAAAGAAGAACAAATCTAGCAAATGCTAGTGGTTAAGAACAATTGAGATGACCTGATATAGCTTATTGATAAGAGAAAACCAACTGTTTTGAAAATGTCCTGATTATATCTAATATATTAATTCAAAATTGATACTTGGCATACTTCTGCCTCTTTTGAGTGAATGAGATACTATGCCTGCAATACTCATTGCTGCCACTAGGTAGTGGTATTGTCTTCAATGGCCTAAGTATCTGAACTTCCTCCATGTGGTCTATCAAGTGTCAGACCAATTATCTAGCCAATCACCTTCCCTCCCACTAAAATAAGTCTGGTTTGAGTTATGGTTCTGGTACTACCTAGCTGCGTGGCCTTAGGTAAGTCAGTTTTATCACTGGAGGGGAGGGGGATAAAGCAGTGCCATCCAGGCCTTAGGCATCTTGTATTTGTAGAGCACGTCTCATCTTACCAAAACCCCTCAGACCATGTCCCTCTAGGTGCCTAGACAACATGAGGCTGACGTTTACAGCTGTGAGCTGTGTAGGGCAGGGAGCATAATTTATAACTGGACTAATCCCTTACATTGGTACATGTATCAATTCGTACTTACACAATAGTAGTATCATGTACTCAGTCCCCATCTCGATACCAGGTCTTTTAATCCTCACAGCAACCCTATGAGGTCAGTATCATTGTTATGCCCATTTCATAGAGGAGGAAATCCTCAGGGTTGTAGGAAGATTAAATGACTTAATGCATAAAACTTGCTAGCACAGTTCTAGGACACAGTGCTCAGAAATTACAGTGGTTACTATTAGCAGATGAGGGGATCAGGCTCATAAACTGGGGCGTATAAAGCAATAATGTACAAGGGGCAGTAGAAGCAGAGAGGAGGAGACAACAAATTCTTCTTGGGAAGGGATCCAGGAAGGCTTTGCTGAGGAGGCAACATGCAAGCTGGATGGTAAAGGACAAGGAGGGATGGCAGAGCTTGTTTTCCTGGTTCTGTTTATCTCCTCTTCCTTTTGATAATAGATATACCCTTCCTAGTGAAGTTGCTTCCCATGGCTGGAATAAGGATGTGGTGTAGATAGATGAGTTGGGCCATGAAGGGATGGCAGAGCAATAAAATAGAAGGAACCTGGCTCCCTAAAGCACAGCTGCCTCATTCATCTTGGACCACACGCCTATCTCCAAACCACTGCATGAGAGAGACATGAACTTCTCTCTTGTTTGGACCACTGTATTGTTGGTTCTTTTATCTAAAGCCTATTACTTTGTCTGAAGCCTAAATTGTGCAGGTAAAAACAGAGGAATACTTACAAGGCAGAAGAAATAGCATGTGCCAAGACATAAAATATGAAAGAAGTTAGAAAGCATTAGGAAACTATCTCATAGAGTATTTCTGTGGCTCAAGCAAAGATAAATGTATATAAAGTGCTTCGTACAGTACATTCTAAGTGCTCACTAAGTGAAAGTTGTATTTTTTTCCATCTGATGTAAATGACTTCTCAGGGCTTCAGCTATAAAATAGGGATAATGTCACCTGTAGGATGCAAACAGAGGTCTGGACCTTTCTGTTCTAAGAGGGTATGAATAACATGGAGAAACTGTACTGGGAACAAGATTTAAAAGAAAAACAATTACTAATGGGTAATGAGTACCCTACATTCCCACCGGTTTAAATGATTTAACTAAACAAAACCTCTGATGCTCTCTCATCATTCTAGTTAACACCTGTCCTGCTGAGTGGGCCCTAAAAACTATGAGCAGCTCCTTGAAGGAGTTCTGGATGGCCAGTGCTCCATACCTTTCACAGGCAGGTTTCTCAGTTCTTTCTCCTCCCAGGTAGCTCCTTTAATTCACTTCAGAAGACTCTGCACCAACATTACATCTATTGAGACCTACCTTGACCTTCCCTTCTGGGAAGCTCTGCCTGATTCTCTGCCTCGACATAATAAGCGTCTCTATCACGGTTTTATTCTTTTATTATTGGTGCAGCTGCCACTTCCCCCTGCCGGGTTGTGAGCCTTCCCAGGGCAGAGAACATGAGTGTTTCATTTTTGTTTTCTCAACACCCAGCCAGAGTAGGAGCTCCATTCACATTCACTGAATAAATGAGGTGTTCTTGGGTAGATATGCAGGGTCAGTTGAGGGGGTGGATTTAAGGGATGTTAGAAAGTCAGATGTGAAAAAGAGAACAGGTTTCTCATCTGTACAATAACATCTGAGCTTTGCTGTTTAGGCATTGTTATTGCTCTCGTGGTCTTCTTAAAATGCTGTTTACAGGTGGTGAGAGGTCTGCTGGGGGGCATCTAAGAGGTGGTTTGGAAGAGTGAGGGAACATTGACTTGGCCATCAGATCTAGGTTCTAACCACTGCTCCTCACTGACCTGCTGAATAAACTTGGGCAAGGGCCTTTACCGTGCGGGGTTCAGCTTCCTCAGCTGTAAAACAAGGCAATGAAACCTATCTCACAAGAGTGTTGAAAGAAGTAAATAAATGTGTAATAGCAGCTCATAGGTTTTTGTAGGCATATTAGTGTTATTAATCACATTCCTTAAGTTGCCCTCATCCTTGCTTTCTCCCTGTGAATTCCAGATTGTATGATGATCAGTAGCGTGGAGTTTTGAACCAAATCGTCTAGGTTACCTACCACTTCCTAGCCACTGACTTCAACAAATCAGTTTACTTCTCTGGGGTCCAGTTTCCTCATCTAAAAAATGATAAGCACTGACCTTAAAGAGTTCCCAGGTGGTACAGTGTAAAGAATCTGCCTGCCAATATAGGAGGTGCAAGAGACATGGGTTCAAACTCTGGGTTGGGAAGATCCCCTGGAGGGGGAAATGGCACGCTAGTATTCTTGCCTGGGGAATCCCATGGATGGAGGAACCTGGCGGGCTACAATCCCTGGGGTCACAAAGAGTTGGACATGACTGAGTAACTGAGTGCACACATACACACACCCAAAGATCAAATAAGCATTATTTTATTTTATTTGTATTTCAAATAGTTCATTATTATCTATTAATATAGGTCATTATTTATTAATAGTGAATATATATTAATAGTTCATTATTATCTGTATATATTATCTATATATAATATATAATATATATATCTCTCTATATAATATCTACTATATATATAACATGATATTGCCTGGCATGAGGAAACCACTTCCTAAGTGTGTGTCAGTATTTTCTCTCCTTGTAGAAGAAGGTAGGACGCTCCAGGCAGCTGAGAAGATGGGGGGAGGAGTTCAGCAGAGAATGAGGCCAAATGGGATTTGGGGGCACTGAGGGCAAACTCCCTCCAATAGATCTTACTTTGGAATTTACATGTTGGACTCACATGGAACCTGCTGCTAAAAACCAAGGAAAGAACCAAAGTTCACACACAGTTTTCCTTTTTCTTTTAAGAAACCCAGAGGAATTCCAGGTCACCTCTCCAAAATAATGCTCTGCAACTTTGTGCAGGAACAGGCCTGGGGCCCCGAGTACGCACTAGCCAAGCAGCCTGGGTTACCTGCCACAGCGCCTCACTCTGGACCCTCCTGAAGCAGTCAACCATCGCTTTGTTTGTGCTGAGGGGGAAAAATGGCTGAGAATTCCTGGAATGGATAATGCAAATCCCCAGATAATCCCAAGTTCCATATTAGCCAGTAATTTTCGCTTCCCTCTCTGCAGCTGAACCTTTACCAGAGCTTCCTGAAGGGGGTCGGGTTGCCTTACCTGCCTTTTCCAGGCAAGGACATCAGCGTGCACATTCCCTGGCACCAGGTGGGTACGTGGGAACCATTTGCTGAATGACTGACAGGACAAGTTGACTGCAGCACTGAGTACTGCAGGTGTCATTGCAGACAGGACTACACCCTCTCTCTGCATGTTCTCATTTCATCTGTACCATAATCCAAGGGGATGGAGATTGTTTTCCCAGTTATACACATAAGGAAACGGATTCTCAGAGAGGCTAGCAGTGGCAGGCTCAGAAAACTGTGCAAAGCTTGGAAAATACTGGGCCAATTAGGGCAGAGGACTTCAGGGATGTCAGAGTGTCAGACGTAACAAAAGAAGTTTCTCGTCCACAAAATGATGCCGGGACTTTGCCATTTAGGCATTATTAGAGGGAAAAGAGATGGCAATTTGGTAGAAGGGAAACTACCCAGTTTAGGAAACAGGAGGCCTGGCCTTCCACCCATCTTGCCCAGGATGCATCTGTGTGACCCTCTTAAGTGTCTTTACCTCTCCGAGCCTTAGTTTTGGCCATCCCCTTTCCTGTCTTCTAGGAACCTGAGTCTTCTAAGTCATTAAGTCTTCTAAGTCTCAAGTCACTCTGAGATTCCTAGAGCCCCCAGTGGAAAAAAGAGGCTTGGCTCTCTGCGGGGCCCAAAGGATGCCTTGCTACCTTCCGTTAGCCAGAGAAGGCGCTGCCCACCGGCCACTGTCCCTCCCCTTCCTCTGGATTCCCCGTCTTCCTCCTACTCCTTCCTCACCACCCTCCCCTCTCCTTCCCCCGCCGGCCTCCCCTTCTTCCGTGCCTCTTCCCCCCTCCTCCCCTCGCTCCTTCCTCCCTCCTTCCCAGATCCGCGGCCGGGGCGCGGGCCGGGCGCGCGCTGGGTGGTCCGGCGGCCGGGGGCGGGCGGTAGCCTGCAGGCGTAATTGGCATGCACGCCGTTGTAGCTGAGACCGCTTAATAAAGCATTACATATCTCGCCGCTTCCATATTTCATTACCTCACGCGGAGCCTGTGAGAGGGCCCTAATGGGAGTCAGCTGTGTTTTTACTTTCTGTTGTCGGCCGGGGGACGGGTTTCTCTGCGGATTCTTTGAAATGAAATAATGCGATGCACGCCGCGATAAGGGCCGGCCCCGTAATGAGGCCCAGGCCGCGGGGCCGCTGCTATTGCTCCAGGTGTCGCGTATTTGGGCTCCGAGGACGGGGAGGAGGAGGGGGCGGCGCCGAGGAGGAAGGGGAGGGGAAAACGGGGAGGTGGGGAAGGAAAGGGAGGGAGGAGGTGGGGTTGGGGGCGGTGGGGCTGGGGCCCCCACCGGCGGAAGCCAGTGAAGGCGGAGACAGCGGCGGGGTGTGGGAGAGCCGACTGCTAGGAGAGAGAGCGTGCTGGGGGCCCGGGTTCAAGTCCTGACCGGCTGTTGGCCGTCGTGCGAGACAGCCTTTTGCCCCGTAATGCTCAGCTCACAGTGTTGTGCTGACGCAAATGAAAGGGATTCGTCAATTGCAAAGGGCAGTCTGACGTGGAAAAAGTGGAATCGTTTATTGAGAAAGGATCTGATGCCCTTTGAGCAGCTCCTCTGGGCGTGGCACCTACCAACCATTTCAGCAGACTTGCTTGGTAAATACTGTTACCTCCCCTTCGCAGAGGAGGAGACTGGGGGTCAGAGAGGTTAGGGACTGGCTCCAAGGCAGCTAGTAAGAGGCTGAGGGCAGCCCTGGGCATGGAGCCGGAGGAGACGGGAAGAAAGCTGGGCAGCTGCCCTATGATTTGTCTAAGCCCCTCCCCACCCAGAGAGCAGCGCTTTCTCCTCCATCCTGTCCTGTGGGTCTCCTTGCTGGGCCTGAGGCCTTGGCTTTCCTCACTGGGTCGGAGAGGAGGGTGGGTAGGCTTATGGGAAGGAGACTCAGGTGGAGAGCTTTGTAGCTGGGGCAGCAGCTGAGTGTGATGGGTGGGGCCTCAGCAAACCCCGCTGTTCTGAGTTTTCTCGTCTGTTGAAAATTCCGTAACTACAGTCCTTTGAGTTAAAGATGGTTCTTTGTGCTTTGGTCAGCCAGGTTTAACATCGTCAAAACTGTCTAGTTCTTCTAGGTCCACTCTGTCTTCATCTCCGTTTTCTCCTGTAGAAAGTGAATGCTCTTTGAAGAGTCTCCTCCGTGTCTCTCACACCCACCCACTTCTCCCTGTCGCTCCTGGCATGGCCCTCAGTTTACCTGCACCTGTGTTAAGCCCACAGCCTGGCCTCTTGCCCTGTAGGACTCTTCCTAAAATTCGGATCCAATGCTGCTGCCCTGTAGGGCTCCCTACTACTAGTCAAGAGCTTCCCAGACATGCCCCATAGAACCTCCCCTGCCTGATCTCGAAGACCTGCCTCCACCTCCCAGCTCCCTGTCTGCCACACTCCAGCACAGACCCTGACAGACCAGGTGACTTGTCTTCCTCCACGTTCATCAGTGACATCTGGGCTCTTGCTCATTCTGTCCCTCTGCTCAATATGCCCTTCCCACCTGGACCCACCTTCGAAGTCCTGCTCACTTTCCAAGCAAGGCTCAGCACAATGGCTGGGCATTCCAGGAAGGCTTCTCTCCAAGAGCTCCCTCTGCCCTCTGCTTCCGAGCTGGTCGTGATCTCTTCCTTCCTGAGCCTGCATTTCCCTGTATGTATGATGATGGGCCAAGGGGGCTGATCCCTGGGCCTCATGGTCTCATGAATTGACCTTTATTGAGTGGTGAAAAGTGAAAAGAAAGTGAAAGTGGCTCAGGCGTGTCCAACTCTTTGCCACCACATGAACTGTAGCCTGCCAGGCTCCTCTGTCCATGAGATTCTCCAGGCAAAAGTAGCAGAGTGGGTATCATTCCCTTCTCCAGGGGATCTTCCCAACCCAGAGATCGAACCCAGGTCTCCCGCATTGCAGGTGGATTTAGCATCTGAGCCACTGGGGAAGCCCAAGGATACTGGAGTAGGTAGCTGATTCCTTCTCCAGGGGATCTTCCCGACCCAGGAATTGAACTAAGGTCTCCTGCATTGCAGGCAGATTCCTTACCAGCTGAACTACCAGGGAAGCCCCTATTGGGTGGGGGTTTCTTCTTAAAGACAGCCTGAGTGTATTGATGTGTTGGATGGTGATAACTGTATTTTGTGTGTCTACTACATGCTGGGCACTTTGTATGCAGTAGGTACCTGCTTTGCTCAGGGTCCTGCAGCAGCAAATGGAAAAGCTGGGGTCTAAAGCCAAGTCTCTCTGATTCCTGAATATGTGCACACTTTCATATATGGATATGTCTGTGTCCATGTAAAACAATGGCATGCGGTATTGGTGGAGCACTTTAACTTTCTCAAAAGTTTCTTACCTCCAGGAGGGAGCCCTTGGAGGCAGCTAGGAAAGGGACGAGAGGGATATATAGACACAGAGATGGGGCAATCACCTGAGTTACACAGCTGTTGGGAGGAGACCCAGGGAGCAGGAGGAGACCTGCCCTGGCCCTGGCAACCGAGCTGGACTCTCTTGGGACAGGATTCTTCAATCTTTGACTTCAACTTGACTTTGCCAGTATTGTTCCCCAAATGTTTCTCTACATCCCACCTTTCTGCATACAGGGCTTACCTGAGCTGGTCTCTCCATCTGGAAAGCTTTTCCCTGGTGCCTGCCTGTGGACATTTTATTCTTCCTTCAAAACCTGGATTATATCTCTCCTCTCCACAGAAGCCACTGGAATCTCTGGGCAGGACCATCTCTCTCTCTGTCTCTGTTCCAGGCTGTGTACACACATCTCTGGCCCAGCTTATGGTCTCTCAGCTCGGAGCTTCTTCATTTCAGGACCCTGAGTTCCTAGGTCAGGAGTTGAGCCCCAGTCTTGATCAAGAGAGAACTAGCTGGGAATTTGTACAGAGGATAGATAGGCTGTGAATGCCTGGCTAAGCCGGGTGTGCTTTGAGGATGGCTGAGAACGTCTGCATTTCTCATAGAAAACGCTTGATAAATGGCAGCTTATGACACTGTCATGATTTATCCCTGGGCTCTTGCTTTGGGTCCGGTTTTATGTCACAATCTGTATTTTATTTAATTCTCACAGCATCTTGATGAGACTGCTGTTATAACCCCATTTTACCAGCGAGAAAACCAAGGCTCAGTCAAGCTAAATAACTTACCCAAGACTATAGAGCTAACCAGGGGCAGAGCCAGGACTCACGTCCAGTTCTGAGTGCCTCCCATTCCGTTCTTTCTGCATGCATCGCACACATCCTATTGTGAGCTGCTTGAGTTCTCTGTGCCTGTCAGAAAGGCTGCTCTCCTGATTAACATGCAAATGGTTTTTTGGAGAGAGGGCTTAAGTGTAGTTGGTCCCAGCCAGCCACAACTGAGATTTGCAACCCAAGCTCCAGTCCTCACCAAGGGCTCTGCTATCAGGTTTTCATCTCTAGAGTGATTGACGGGTATTTTTTTCCTTCCATGACCCAGAACGCCAGGCCTCCAATACTACTGAAATGTTTGCACAATCTTGAAGCATTTATTTAAAAGTTGCTTTTCCCCAAAGGGCCTGGCCTCAGCCAGATCCTGAGCCAGATCCAAAAAAACAAACAAATCCTATCTTTTACAAGCTCCTCAGCTGGGCTGCGTGGGGAGGGTGGGGGCGGGGGTCCCCTGGGTCCTACCTTTCCCTTGGCTGGCGGACAGACCTGCCTTGGGGGCAAGGAACCCGCTCTGGCCTGTTTATAGCCCTTTCCAATTCACAGGCCAAACAGGAAGGGGTGGGGGCTTGGGGAGGGGGACGAATGTCAGAAATTACAAATAACACAGTTGCTCCTCAAAGCAACAGGGAGGTAGAGATGTGATGGGAACGTGACTGGGTGGCTTTTTTGAATGTTCATAGGGGCAGAATGAGATCCTGCCCGCACTTTGTAGGTCCCAGCTCCAAGTGCTCAGCTCCCCACCCCAACCCCATCCCAGCATCATGGTCAGGGCAGGGGTCCTGAGTGGGTGTCAGAGGACCTCAGTGGTCTGCCTGGCTGGGTCTGCATCACACTCTGTGGGCTTGGAAGAGCCCCCTTTTCTCTGGCTTCAACCATTCTGGGACCACATCTGGGATAAGAGGTGGCTGATCTTCAGCCCTGTACTCTGCTGCTGAATACTACCTGTTTGAGACTTTTCTCCTGGGCAAGGCAAGGGGAAGAGGATGGAATCCCCATTTAGAGAGAGCATTTTGTGTGCCTGGCACTAGGCTTGGCACTTTTTGGAGATGATCTCATTTACTTGTCACAGCTACCCCGAGAGGTCTTTGCTGTTAACCTTTTCTGCAGGTGAGAACTCCAGGCGAGGATTGGAAAGCCAGGTCTGTCTCCGGCTCCCTTCTCTCATCTCCTGGTACCTTCTGGCACAACGCTGGCACCAGGCTGGGCGGCAGGTGGTGTTTGTGCAGAGTGTGGTGGGGCAGCCTTTGTGTGCCTGTGATGGGACCAAGGGGGAGGTAGGACTCTGCAGAAGGGCACACTGAGGTCTGAGGGAATGGCATCTCTCACCCAACTTCTCATTGTTATTGAGGGGCCATCTGGCCATAGATGGTTACACCGAGGCCCGTGACTGGGAGGGCTCAAGTCAGTCTGCTGAGGTTCTGTCAAAGAAGTGGGGCTCAAACATTTTGGTTGTTTTTTCCAAAGGCCTCCTAATGTGTAGTCCTCAGGGTGCCCAGTGGGCATTAACCACCCCTGAGGTTGGCTCTCTGCTGCTGACTGGAAAAAAACAACTCTTTAATGGCCTCCATGAACACCTCCTTGCTGTAGCCAATACCCATTAATTAAGTTTTGGGCCATTTCTCACGTAGACCGGGCATTCCTATATTTCTGGTTCTGCTTTCTAGAATATTTCCTGTCTCATCTTGGTCAAGTGACTTCAGTTTTCTCATCTTCAAAAGAGGGGGATCTTATGCAGGAGTGGATGTCAGAGTGCTTTGTGACCACAAGTCCAGGCTAATGTCTGAGGGCTCGTGGTCACTAATGCTGTTTTCAGTATGCTGGTCTAAGTCTGACCAGGAACTGCTGTTGAATGACTGCTGAATTGATTGGCTTCTTCTCACTCCAGCCAGCCACTTTGTGAGCAGCTTGTGCCCGAGTTTAGTCCTGAAATATACTCTGGAACAATTATGGGCACAGACTGGGTCCTCTGGGAAGAGGAAAAACAAAGAAATAGTTTGCTATCGTTTTCCTATAGCTGGTCCCCAAACCTTGCACACGTGCCATGGGAGCATTCTGGAGGAGTGGAATGAGCAGGCCAGGCTCCGCCTCTCCCCAGCTGGGAACCCTGAAGGAGATGGGACCATTCTGATTTCTCCCTGTATCTGCAGAGTCCAGCACAGAGCCTGAGACTGAGCAGGCATCCACTAGATATGTGTTTACAAATGAAGAGAAACTCAGGCTAGTTAGTTCACTGAGCCTCAGTTTCCACATCTGTAAAGTCGGGATAATATTCTGACTTAACTCACAGGTTCATTGTAAGGATTAAGAATAATAATCCATAAAAAGTACTTAGGATGTTGACTTGTGATCATAAGAATCTCATGTGCATAGAGAAGGCAATTGCTTTGTTCAGTATTACACAGCTAGGAATGGGACTCAGGGTTGTCTGATTCCAGAATCTGAGATGTTGGCCAGTGTTGTGTATCACCTGAGGTAGAGATTACCTGTTGACCCACAGCACCCTTTCTTTCCCTATTTCCAATGACTAGAATCTCTGAGTTTTAGTTGAACACATGGCCAGCTAGCATAGACTGCATTTTCCAGTCTCCCTTGCAGAGACTGGGTTGTGTGATCAAGTTATGGTCAGTTAACTTCAGTTACATATGGAAGTTACCAAGAAGTGTCCTGAAAAGGGGTGGGCATGTACCTCCCCTCCCCTTCCTCCTCTTTGATGCTTGGTATTGTGACCTAGTATCTGTAGTACCCGCCATCAGGCATCTCAGATTATGAAGTGACAGAGAGAACAAAGCCATATGTGGTGGAAGGAAGGAAACTGGGTCCCTGACAATATAGGAGTCATCACAGCAGCCTGTTCTGTAAGTCAGAGAGAAACATTAATCTGTTTCAGCAACCATTATTTTTGGTATGAAGATAATCCTAACTAATGCTTCTCCATGGTAGACCATCAATAACTGTGCCTTACCATCACATCGATCAGACTGCAGCATTTAAAAATTTTTTTGTCTGTCTTTGTCACAAGATTAAACTCTGTGATGACAGGGACCCTGGTTTCTCTCTGCTGGATCTCTACTGACTGGTTCCCTGCCATGCACCCAGCAGATTTGGTGGTTTCTATCATGTCAGCTCAGCTAAGCTGGAACCCTGTTTCCCAGAATGCCTTTCCCTCCATAGCACTACGTTAGCAAGGGTTGCTTGCGGAAGTCTTTTGCTTGAGATCTGGAACGTGGCAGGGAAGCAGCAGCCAAGTTCGTTTCATGCTGGGAGATCAGGGATGGGCCTGAGGTCATGTTCTTTGTCATGTCCCTGCTGGCTCATCTGTTGACGCGCGGCCACAGCCAGGGCCCTGAGCTCTTACTGCATCTCTTCCTTCACCTTCCCTGAGTTCTGGCCCCAGTGTGTATGCAGCTCCATAACAAAGGGGACCAGATTCTCCTGGAGAACATCCAGTCATCACAGTTAAGGCTCAGAGTGGTGAGAAGCCTTGTGGTTCCAGTTTGTCCTCCCTTCTGTACATTATCTTCTCTTCCTTACTGCCCGGCCTATAGACTTTTCAGACCAGACACAGAAGCCTGCAGAATATCTCATCATTCCCACTGTCTCCTAAGATCAAATCTCTATAATAAACTCATCATTCTACATATCATCTGGTGGTTCCACTTCTCTGATCAGATCCTGATTGACCCTGAGATATTCTATGAATACTTAGAAAGGGCTTACACAGTTGGCCCTCTGCTAAGTGGTAACTGCCAACGGGCATCTAGCTCTACCTGCTTGGAGGCTGGAGCAGGTGGGAGAAGGACTTGGGGTCTATCTCTAAGACCATAAATTTCCCAGGCCTTGTGGACACGGCATGTCCAAGTGGAGTTAGAAGGGCAGAGAACTGTTGAGAGCTGGTGGAGAATGTAAGAGGGGATTTGAGGTAATTTCTTGGTGGCCTGGATGCTGGTCCCAGTCACAGACAATATATACCTCTGTCTTGGAATGAGGACCTAAGGTCTTGGGAACCTTTTGTTTTTCTGATCAGCCTTTTCACAATAGACAGGGAGGAATACCTAATGTCAATACCTCTGATTCTTCCATCTCCTTCTTTCTTAGAGGACTCAAGAAGTTGGTGGCTCCTTTTGATGGCAGAGAACCCTCTATCCGCTCCCTGTCAGGCTCATGATAAAGGTCAGACCTCTTAAATCTGTGCGCAAGACTCTCTGTGACCTGATTACTGCCAACTGGAGTTCTCCTGGAGCCCAGCCTGTGTAATAATGTACCTCATCTGGCCTTTACCTCAGTGAAATTGAATGAGTCAATATTTTCAGGTCTGTGCACCTATAATTTATTGTCTGGGTCATCAAAAGCCTCCATTTTTTAAAACTGATTTTTTTCCCCCCCAGTTTTAGAAGATTCTTCCTGGAGATGGGGCAATCGAGTTCCAAAGTTTATTTTCCTTAAAGGAGAGATGCTGTTTGTCCATTCGTCCATCCATCCATCCATCCATGTAACTACTTGCCATCTGTCCATCCATCCAACCACTTATCTCTGATTCTACTCTGGACCAGGTCCTGTGCTGAGAGCTAAGGATCCAGAGATGAATCAGATATATTCCCTGCTCTCCCAACAGCCCACAAGAGGATAGACAGAGATGATGCAAAAAGACCATAAAACAGTAAACATCTGAGTGCCATCTTGAGAACACTCAGGAGCTGTAGGAGCATAGAGGAGGCCTTCTGAGTCCTGAGCCATGGGATTCAGAGAAGGCTTCCTGGAAGAGAGGACATCAAAACTGGCCTTCAAGGACAAGATGGCCTTAGCTAGTCAGAGAAAGAGAAAGAGTGAAAGTCATGCAGAAGGAAGAGCATATGCAAAGGTCAACTGTGTGCAGCAGGGGAGGTGGAGGACGGTAGGAGAGAGGTCAGAGCTACTGCCAGTCCGGATCTCGGAACCTGTGAATCTGCTCCAGGTTCTTCTGGAAAAAGTGGGCAGCTGACAGGGAGGAGATGCAGATGGAGGCCTCACAGAGCTAGTGTGGCCACTACTTGGCAACTGAAACCAGATGTGAGTGAGTGCTCACAAAGGCTGGGGTCCTTGGGCAAGAGGGCTGAGGAGGCTCAGTTTCAGGCCATCCCACCAGCCAGATGTGCACAAGATATAAACTGTAGAGACAGGCAGATGGGCCAACTCTTGACTCTTCACAGACAAGTAACCTTGGACAGACCTCTTTTCTGAGCCTCGTTTTCCCATGTTTTGTTGGGGTTATATCCTTAACCCACAGGGCTGCTGACACTCAATAAACATTGCTTTTCTTCCTTTCCTTTTCCTTTCAAGATGACTCCAAATTGTAGTTTTCTAGTTGAGCACCAGGCAGATCCCCTTCGGTACTCAGACTTATTTTCCCCAGTTCATCTTGGTCAGAATGCTTGTCTAAAATGCAGCTCTGAAAGTGTCATCTGCTCCTCAAGGGCATTTAGGAGCTCCTCAGTCATAGTGCTTGTGGAATAAAACACATATTTCTTAGTAGGTCAGTCCAGAAATCCCAGGCTTCTTAATAATCTGTCTCCTCTCCATCCATCCGTCCATCCGTCTGTCTGTCCATCCATCCCTTCATTCAGCCACTTATTCCCTCAGTAAACACCCATTTCTTGTATTACCCTCCTCTACTTATTTTTTCTCCTTATGCTCAGTTTCTGAAAATGGTCAGCTTCCTTGGTATCATGCCTGTGTGGGCAGGTTCTTGCCCCTATTCAAGGGGTGGGGGCTGTTGATCCCTTTCTTTGCCTCTCACTTCATACTTTTTCTTCAAGGCCAAACTCAAAGGTAACTTCCTCCATGAAGTCTCCTAGCTTGCTAGTGGTCCTCCCTCTAGGCTTCCACTTCCAATAGCTTGTCTTTTTATGGGATGTGTATTCATATCACTGTTTCTGCTGGCTTGCACCCCTACCTCAACCCTCTACGTACAGTTGTTTAGGTTGCACACGGCACAAGAACACCAGGGAGCTGCCTCTTCCCAGAGGAAAGAGTGCTTTTTCTTCCTTTCTAATTCATACCAACGCACCAACTCCAAGTGATCGGGTCAAGTGGTTGAACCCACCTGGAGGGGACACATTTTTCCATTTTCAACACAGGAGTTATTAGAACTAGTGATGGCTCTGTCCTGATTCTAAGTTCCTGGGGGTCAGAACCATGTTGGGTTAATCCCGGTTCCCTTAGCTCCTAGCACAGCAGCACCAGAGACCTCTGTGAATGCTCTTGAGAAGAAAGAAGGAGAGAAGGAAGGAGAAAGGAGAAGGCTATCAGTAGCAAATTTTATTTCTTTGGCCTCAGAGGGACAGAACTCATGCTTATCTCACTGAGAGAGGAGGCTTCTGGGCTGACACAGTGGAGGTGGCAGGTTTGTTTGGAAATTCCCCAGTAATTGGAGTTCTTGGGCCTGTCACCCAGGGACACAAGAGCTCGTTGGAAGACCTGCAGACCAGGACTCCTCCAAATATTGTTTTAAACTGATTGATGCCATGCCAGGCAGGGAAGGGGCAGGCATTTTTCATACATGAAAAACAATACATTCTAGGGCCAAAGTGAAATTATTTTACATTTATACAATCACAGGCAGGGAGACAAAGATGATGTGTGAGGACGTTTAAACCCTCAAAATCATTAGTCACTGTCCCGGCGGGCTACACAAATGAATGATCAATGCACAGAAAAACAAGACCCTCCGAGGTGTTTGCCCAAGACCACTTATGTGTCAAACAGACTTATTAGATGTGAAGGGAATGATTATTTGTACAAAGTGAAATGAACATGTGCAATAATATTGTAAAATGTTTATTAGTCTAGAGTGTGCTGAATGTTCCTAAAATATATCAGGTTCTCAGCTTGCATTTAATGTACTGTTATAAATGATATCACATCCTTCCAAGCCGATTTTCCGCTTAACGCTAAGCTTCTTTGCTGGGGAAATCGTGTTTTCAGATCTCAAGTATGAAAACACTGTGGGGTTAAACTCTTCCAACTACTCTCCACCCTTACCCCAATCAGTTCCCTCCCTAAGAAACTTGTCCTGGGTCTGGCTGGGAGGGATGGGACAGTTGGTCAGGCCAGATGTCAGCTGGAAATGGAAAAGGGGGTGAGTGAGCTGTCATGGCTGGAACAATGCCAGAGACTCAGATTTCAGGATCTGCTCACTGAGCCCCTGCTGTATGACCTTGGGAAAGTCCCTTTCTGTCTCTGGGCTCCCACCATCTCAATCAGAAAATGAGAATAATATCTAAAGAGACTGCCAGAGCTAAACATTTGCATGTTCTAAATCCCCTGCTTGTTGAGTTATGAGTCTAGAAGGCCAAATGAGACATGGAAGTGAATAAGAGCTATAGAAAAATTGTTAGTTTTTCTCTGATGTCGGCAAACTTCTACTCATCCTTCAAAGCCCTGCCCAAATGTCCGTCCTCCGACCCCTAAGAAGTCTATCAGTATGTCTTTTTTGCTCTTAACAGCACCTCGTCCTTGTGTTCTCTATTAACTTCTCACCTCATCAGCCTGGGGTGTCTCCATATATCTGCCACCTAGGCCAGGCATAGAGTCAATGCTCAGGGAATGATTAGTGGATGCCAAACAAGAGGAGTAGAGCTGGTGTGACCTTTAGAGGTTATCCGTCACATACCTTGCATTTTAAAGTAGGAGTTTCAGTCCCAAGTAGGGAGGGTCTTGGCCCAGTTTGTTCCTTAGCACTATCAGAATTCTAGGGAGGGAGAGGGGCTGCACAGCCTCTCTGCAGAAGAATCAGGTGGAATATTTCCTATAACTGTCACCTGCCCACCTGTTGTGGACTGCATGTCTGTGTCCCCCCAGATCATGTGTTGAAACACTAATGCCCAGGGGGATGGTATTAAAGGTGAGGCCTTTGGGATGTGATGAGGTAGTGAGGGTGGAGCCCTCATAATGGGATTAGTGCCCTTCTAAGACACACCAGAGAGCTGGTTTCCCTACTCCATCCCAACCAGGTGAGGACACAGGGAGAAGGTCCTGCCTGCAAGTCATTAAGAGGGTACTCA
The DNA here is from genome assembly GCA_007570785.1 of Antilocapra americana. Taxonomy (NCBI): domain Eukaryota; kingdom Metazoa; phylum Chordata; class Mammalia; order Artiodactyla; family Antilocapridae; genus Antilocapra; species Antilocapra americana. Next base: position 878,499 of record ML663016.1, read on the forward strand.
CAGGCACCCTGATCTTGGACTTCCCCATCTCCAGAACTTTAAGAGATACATTTTTGTTGTTTCAGCTCCCCAGTCTGTGGTAATTTGGTATAGCAGCCCAAGCTGACAAGAGACCCCAAGAATAGGGGGCACATAGGAGCCCCCACAAGAAACTGAGTCCTCTGTACTTGGCTGGCTGATGAGGGCAGAGGTCTAGGGGAGAGTGTGAGGTGTTTCCTGGCACAGGCCTGTGGGATGCAAGAGGCAAGTCAGCACCCTTATTTTGAAAGCTCAGGAAGCCTGCCCTCCTTGCCTAGGGTCACGCAGCAAGTGGGTGGCCCAACACCCATGTCTTGGCGTAGAGCCTATGCCTCCCAGCAGGAAGCAGCCCAGCTGTGTCAGCCTTACCCTGCATCCCTCCCCAGCCCAGGATTCCTTCAGGTCCTTCCAGTCTCCACCTGGTGTTAGAGGTCACCAGGGACCTGCTTGTTGGGGTCAGATGGCAGTGTCTGGAGGGTGAAGCCAGGTCTGTGCATCTCTGCATCTACCTCAGTGGACAGGTGGGGCATGGTCTGGGCCTGGCACAGGGGACTGAGCAGGGTTGGGTTTGCTAAACCCGTGAAGGCTGAGAGAAGGGGAGCGGAGGATGGAAGGGGTAAGTGAATGGGTGCTTGACTGCATGCGGGCATCTCCTGAATGAAAGGATGACCTTCCCATGCCATTGCCAACTGAGCTGCTAAAAGAGTAGCCAGCCCCCACCATGCTCCTGCTGATCCCCTCCAGTGGCCTCCCACTGCAGGCCGAATAAGTCCCAGTGTGTTACCTCAGCCCAGACACACTGGCTGACTCTGACCTCATGGCCGGTCTTCTGTGCACCCCTCCAGATGCTCTCTGTACCTGAGACTCACCGACCTGTGTGCAGTCCATTGGTGCTTCCCTTACAGTCTGGGCTCCAGCTGGCTTGGTCCTTGGGAGGCACCTGCAGGAGATCAGATAGAGTGAGCAGAGTGGGGTCTGCGTGTTTATTTCCGCGGCTTTCTCCCTGCAAGTGTCCTGGGCTGGTTGTGTCCCTGACTGGAGGCCATCCCTTGTCTCAGGGACCTGCCCCTAAGTTCCGGCACCACCGCCCCTTCTTCCTCGTAGGGTGGGAACATCTTTGCTGCTCCTGGCCCCAGCTTCTGCTCTGCTCTGCTGTGTTTCCCTATATCCTCTCCTTTCATGGTAACTTCTCTGCAAAGAAAATCTTGAATCCCGCCTCCCCCCTTTATGTATATTTATTTACCTGGTTGCACAGGGCCTTAGTTGTTGGTTGCAGCATGTGGGGTCTAGTTCCCTGACCAGGCCCCCTGCATTGGGACCATGGAGTGTTAGCCCCTGGACCACCAGAGAAGTCCCTGAATCGCTCTGTTTTGTGTGTGCTACCTGTTTCCTGTTGGGATGCTAATGGATGCAGCGCCTGTCTCAGGGCCTCCATTCTTGCTGTTCCCACTGCCTCATATGTTCTTCCCCCAGGTTTTTAAATGAGCAACTACAGTACTTTTCTGACTTGTACCTTCTCAGAGAGGCTTTCCTGGAGAGGGGTCTCCTCCAGCCGAAGGGGCCTCTGCCTGGTCAGCTTCAATCCCTTTACCTGGAATACTTTTCTTCATTGAACTCACAGTGCTTGAAATGTTTGTCTGGCCTTCTCCTCTGGAATGGAAGCCCAGAGAGCAGAGGCTTTAGCTGCTTTGTCTGTGTCCCCTGAGCCTCAGACAGTGCCTAGCACATACTAGGTGCTTATTACAAATGTTTACTGAGTTTATATATGAAATGGATTTAATGTTCAAATCAGTGAGTAGCATGCATGAATGAATGCATGGATTGGCAAGTAAATAATCTGAATTAATTTGAAGATGAATGAACTGGGCAAATGTGTGACGGATGAATGAATGTGTAGACATGTGAGGGAAGGAAGGAAGGAGTCAGTGAGTGATACAAGAATGAGTGACTGGATTTGTTTGGGGAGTCAGTGAGGAACCCAGTGTTTCTGGGTGACCTTCATCTGGCAGCAGGACAGTGGCATTTTGGAACCCAGGAGGTGAGGTGGAGTCCTTGATATGTGTGTTTGGGGGCTGAAGTTCTGTCGGGGACAGACCCCATCTTCCTGATGGTCAGCATGGATGACCTCCTGTGCCCCGTGTGTGATGCCTGCCAGTTTTAATTTGGGGCCCTTGCTTCCCTGCCTCAAAGTGGTTCCTTTTTCCATGCCAGACCTTCTCAAGGAGATAGGGTCTTTAAAAAAATTCCATTATTTTATTTTTAAAATATTTATTTATTTTTGCCATACTGAACAGCATACAGGATCTTAGATCCCCAACCAGGGATCAAACCTGTACCCATTGCAGTGAAAGCATGATTCTTAACCACTGCACTGCCAGGGAAGTCCTGGAGATAGGGTCTCTATAGATGTAACTCAGTGGAAATGAAGTCTTTAGAGTGGGTCCTAATTCAACATGACTGACATCCTTGTAAGAGGGACACTTGGAGACAGACACACACACATACACACTGAATGTCACGTGAAGGGGAAGGTGGAGATGGAAGATTGGCTTCTACAAGCCAAGGAATGTCCAAGGTTACCAGCAGACGCCCAGAAGCCAGGAGAGAGGCGTGGAACACATCCTTACTCACAGCCTTCGGAAGAGTCAATCCTGTGACATCTTGACCTTGGACTTGCAGCCTCCACAAACTGTGAGACAATAAAGTTCTGTAGTTTAAGCTCCTTCCCCCCTACCCCTCAGTTAACAGTATTCTATTATGGCAGCCCGAGGAAACTAATGAAGCATCTCTGGGCTGCAAGGTTCTAGTTTTAGAGGTGATGACCTACTATATGTAGGCTTGGAGAGGCAGCACCATGTGGTGGAAAGAGTGAGTCAGGGCTGGGGACAGGGACTGAGCCCACATCTGCCATTGACTTATTGGGCTCAGTATTCCTGCCTATGAATCAAAGGCATGAGGGTACCAAGATTTGTGGGGTCCCTCCTAGCCTTAACTTTCCCTCCTTGAGGAGTGGTGAAGAGGAGGCCTGGTGAGATCAGGGACCCAACTGGGGTCTCCCAGTGTGTTAGCAGGGAGTGAGCCCAGGCACTCAGCACGCCTCTGGCATGGTGATGGGTCCTTTGACCTCAATGCCTCTTAGCAGACTCCCTGGCGAGCTGAACCTTCTCCTTGGAGATCTCTTCTGAGACCCTGGGTGGCCTTCATGATGTGTATGTGTGTGGTGAGGCCCTGGCTGTTTGGAAAGGCAGCCTCCTGCAGGAGGGGGCAGTGTGTAGGGCCCTGCTGGCACCCTGAGCTCCAGCACTGCATCCCCACTCTGCCTGGATGCAAGGCCTGGGTGGGCTGCAACCCTTGAACTCACTGTGCAGAAGCATAATATGTCTTTGTCTGGCCAGGGCTTTTGAGGACCATGGAGTCTGATCACATGCCCCACCACTATTTTCTTGGGGTCCCTAGTGGGCAGCTCGATGCCCTGGCTGTCCCTCTGACTTCCCTTCCTGTCTGCTCCAGTGTCTTCTGAGAGCCTGGCTTGGGACCCAAGCCACCCAGTGCCACATGGACAGCAGCGTTCTAAAACCAGCACTTTGCAGTTGTCAGATCATTACATAGTGGTTCTCTGCCTCTTTGTCATTCAGGGCTTGAAAGGCTATTTCCAAGAAGGGTCTCCAATGAGGTCCTGCACATCTCTGCCTTTCGCCAGGGCTGCTTAGTGTCCTCTCAGCTGTTAATGTTAATTTCATGGAGCTGGAAAGGAGAGTGGAGATGCTGGTTGGCAGAATGAGAATTTACAAAGGTTCAGTGTTTGAAAACATCAGTTTGAAAAGTGACAGCCTGAGTGTAGGGTAATGGGGTTTGTTTCAGAGTTCTTTGTATGAAAAGAAGCTGGAGGTCACAGTGGGACCCAAGTTCAGTATAAGTCGACAATGCCAGGTAAGGGAACACACTTGAGGCTATATTCATGAAGGCATGGCTTCCTGAGCAAGGAGGTAACAAGTCTGCTGTTTCTGGCTCATCTGACTCCCTGTTCATTAAACATAGGAATTCTGCCTAGAAGCCTCCAATGACAAGTTCTATCTCTCTTTAGGTGGCTCTGTCTTTTAGGAAGTTTTTTTCCCTGTATTCTATCTCTTGGGAGTTTATTCAGTCATATTTGTCAAGTACCTATTGGGTGCCATACCATTTTTATCTCTGTTCTCTGACACTCCTATCCTCTGAAAGTCTTCTGCATTTTCCAGACATTAACCCCATCTTTCATGCCTCTTCTTCTCTGGGGAAGACAGTCCTTCTTCATCAGTTTTTCCCAGGGCATGGCTCTGAGAACCTTTTCTTCTTGATTGTGACCCACTTTATCATTTGCCCCTTAACCTTGATCTTGAACTCCTTGGGGAGCCTAGTGAGACCATCACTCCCTTGTTCTGTTGATAACACTCCTACTGATACAGCCAGGGATGGGAGGCCTTGTACTGCTCAGACTCAGTGACCAGAGCTTGTGACCCTGAATGTTTCTTCAGCAATGATTCACTCATCCTCTCCTGAAAGGACCTGCATTAAGTCACACAGTGAGTTCAAGAGCTGGACTCCTGTTTCAGCTGCATCCTGGCTGCAGCCTTTCCTTTCCCTCCTCCCCTTACTATTGCACCAGAATGGACATCTCTCCTAAACTCCCTGATTGGGGCTTTCCAACTTCAACCTGTCTACACCGAGAAGGGTCAATTACTTGGAATGCCCTATGGCCCAGCTCATAAAGTCCCTGTCTCTCTCTAGAACTCAGTTTACCCTGTGTGAAATGAGGAGATCAGTCCAGCTCCCTTCTAGAGGCACCCCCACCCCATCCCGGCCCTGATATCCAGGGTGCTGAGTGCAGAATGTGGGCACTTCCGCTCCCATGACCCGCCAGCAAGATCAAGGCTTTGTTGGCGCCACTCACATCACACATGGCGTAGGCGGTTCAGCCGAAGCCTCCTTCAGGAAGCCAACGGGGAGAAAAGTCCTCCCTCAGTCATCCATGGATTTTAGGGAGAAGCCCCCACCCCCCGGGAGAACAGACATTAGTATCCGTGTGGTCACTACTTGGAAGTACTCAGATTAGGGCTAATCAAAGGCGGGGAGATGTGTGCTTTTGTCAGTGAATCCCCGTGGCCTGGGAGCAAATCTCCATCTTGGCAGGAGGGACTCTTACTTGATGGGGCTGAGTTCTACGAGCGACTGTAAATTCTCAGTAAAACAGCCCCATTGGGCCTAATTTCAACCACTTAACCCAGAGGTTGCATTCTTGAAGTGTTCTGCCAAATGCATTCATCGCCTGGCTAGGGAGAGCACAGCTCCTGAGCACTCTTGCACGCAGCAGCTGCGTTGCCACCAGCCTTTCTGTTCTCACCTGTCTGAGCCCAAGCTCGCGCCTCGGGGTTCCCCAAGTCCCTTTTCTTCCCACTGCCACATGAGGGAGCCTTCCAGAGTGGCTCCCCGGAAAATGCAGGTCTGCGTTGGCCGCTGTTGCTCCCAACAGTTTGAAACCAAACAGTTGGGCTTCTCAGCGAAAACCTGGTCAGCTTAGCAGACCCTGCCTGAATGCCTATTTCAGTGAGCCACAGAGTTAAGTTGGCCACATGACAGCTGAAACGATCAAAAAGAGCTCAAATGCCCGGTTAACTCAGTTAAATCAGTCGCTGGCCCTGGTAGTGCCAAATAAGCCATCATCGTGGCCCAGGAAATGGGTATCTTCAAAACAACTGGGTTAAACCTTAATAACACATTGCCTCAGTTTGAATAACGACTCAACTTGTTCAAATAATAAAAAAGCAATTGTTCAACTCAGCCAAACAAGCAATCAGCTTGATCAAACAATTGACAAACAACCTGTCTTTAGAGTTAAACAAAGCCAAAACACCGAACCAACTCAACAACTAGCCGTTAGGTCAGACAATGCCAGAACAATGGGTCAGCTGGGTCAGCTGATAGCAACACACCCAGTCTGCTGTAAACAGCCCATCGGCTGCCTCAAGCAATGTCAAAATATTTGGATTAATTCACTCAAACATCCAGTTAGTTCAATCAAACCCAGCCCGCCTGGTTAATGAATGCCAAAACACCCACCCAACTTAAACAGCCAGTCAAGTGGGTCTAACTGTGATGGGACAACTGGTCAAGCTGGTGAAACCACCAATCACCACAGCCAAACAAGCAGTCAGCCCGATCAAACTAAGCAAAAGCCACAGGTCACCCTGGTCACCAAGCCGTAACAAAACACCCACTCCGTTCTGTCAAACAACCTCTCAAGCAGGAGAGGCTGTGTCTAAACATTCAGTCACTTCTATGAAGAGCCAGTTGCCTCGATAACTGTGAAACCAAAACAACCACTTAACTTGGTTGAATTAATGACAGGGCCAAGTACTTAGAGAGCTCCTCTGCTCTGTCCAGCCTTCCCAGGCAAGTGATGCCAGAGGAGGTGGTCGACACAGCCCAGAGAACTGTTTGCCTCTTTATACTTCACCAAATGCCCATCAGTTCAGTCTCAAACACCCAGAAAGAAATCAGACCTGCCAACAGATTGGATAAATAAACTCTCCAACTTGGAGATTGGGTTTCTTGGAGAGAATGGTTGAGGGTGGAGGGGGAGAAGATTTGTGAGAGCTGTTTCTGTCCCTTCCCCCATCCTGAGGTTGAGCAGGAGGAAGAACCCTCCAGTGTCCCTCATTGCAGAGTATTTGGGATGGAGATCCTTTACTCCAGAGGCCAGACTGTGAGGGGTGAGGCTGCTCTCTGCCTGCAATGACCTGGTGGTTAGCCCACTGAACCCAGTGTGTTGGGTTGGTTAATTCTTAGAGCAAGGCACTAGCCCCACAGCACAAGCCTGAGAGCCAAGGCCTGAGGCCCTCACTGGAACTAGAACTCAAGTGCAGGAGCTCTGGTTGTCATCATAGCACCACTGTTCAGAGCTTGATAATGACGGTGACTTTACTGAGCTTTTTACTGTGTGCTAAGGACTGGGCTAAGAAGCCCTTTTTGTACTTCATCACATGTTATCTTTCAAAACTTGACAAGGTCAGCACTATTATTACCTCCATTGAATAGGTGAGGTTTATGGGGGCTCCCAGAGGTGAAGAGAGTTGTCTAACATCACAGAGGTATTAAGTAAGAGGCAGGGCCAGGGTTCGAAACCAGCTCTAACCTTAGAAGCCAGCTGTGTCTTCAAAACACTATTGATAGAAAGGATGAAGGAATGAGCTAGCCTGAGCTGCAGTGCACTGGTGCATAAGGAGCCTCTGTGTGTGTCTGATTTGTGGTGGCTCGGAGAGAAGAGGCACTTCATTCTGGTGGAGACTCAGGTGTAGACAGGTTGGAAGCCTGAATTTCAGTAAAGCACACTCTCAACTTAGATTTCACCTTGGTGCTAAGCCCTCTTGCCCAGGAATGCCAAACAGGTATTACTCATTCCTCCAGAGGCCCGTGGGCTCTGGGGTACCTGGACCGACAGGCCGCTTGGAGGTCTGGCTCACAGGACAAGGGGGCAGGCGACTTCCTGAGCTCTGCCCAATGCTCCCCGCTAAAAGCCCCCTAGGCGCCTACCTCCTGGACCGGCAGTGGGTCTGAGCCACCACTGACCACAGTCGACACCCTCCCTTCACTCAAGGAACGGTTGGCATGTGCTCACTCTCGGCATTCAGCACAGGCCATTTTATTGAACGCTAACGCAAATCACCGGGGCAGGAAATGTCGTAAAGAGAAAAGTAATCTTCTGACGGAAAAATAAATTATCAGCCGTGTTCCGAAGGAAAAGAAACATTCTTAAATAATTTCTCTTGCTGTTGGTATTGGCTGGCAGTGTGGGCCAGCCAAGCAAATGGTAATTTCCAAATTAGATTATACATTATGTCATATTAGTTTTATGTTAGAAAAACAAACGGGATCAGAGGAGAAGCGCCAAGGTTGGCGGGCCGTGCTTGCCACGTGACCGGCTGCGTTTCCACTGCAGAATGTTTTATGATTCCGGGGGAGGTTGGGAGGACAAACATTTGGACTAGAATGGGGCCGGCGCAGATTGGCTGCGAGGAGGGAAGGGACCTCTGTGAGTGTGGGTAGCAGCCGGGGTGGGAGGCAGGGGGTACCCTCAGAGTACTCTCTGGGGATCTGGCCCCTCCCCGAGGGGCTGGCCCAGAGCACTGTTTTCCCAGGAGGGCACCACAGCCAGTAAATGTTCATGGGAGCGGCAGGTGGAGGTACCAGTGTGGAGTCCCAAGAGGGGAAGACCTGGTGGGGCCCTGTTGCTGTCCCCACTTTTCTGTAGAGCTGTCCTTGGGCCAGAGGACAGATATGTCTCTGTTTCCCAGAGCACAAAGCCAAGGTAACCTGAGGCGGTGGGCTTTGGCTTGGAGTCGTCCTGCAGCTCACCTTCATGGGGGCCTACTATGTGCCAGGTGATTTACCTGTACTCACTTTACTCCTCACGTACAAGTAGAAATGGAGAGCTGCCGAGGTTAAGTTGCCTGGGATTACATGACTGGGAAGTGGCAGAGCCTCAGGCCCTGAAGCCTTAACCACCAACCACTGGGTGATGCTTTTGCCAACAAGAAACGTGATGCCTCCCTGACAGGAATGCCTGCGAGTGGTGGGGAGGGGGGATAACGATCTGGTCAAGGGCCCCCGCAGGTGTTGAAGCATCATACCCTTGACCTCTGAAGCCCCCCTTTTCCCTAAGACTGTAGCTCAGACTTCTCCAATTGTTTGCCTGTGAATTTGGGCAAGTGGCTTTCACCAAACTGTGAGCTTCTTGAGGGCAAGGATCTTGTTTGATTATCTAATGATACTTTGTACACAGCACAGAGCTTTGTACTGCTATCAGTATTTACAGAAGAGGCAGGAAAAACAGGAAACTTAGATGGCTAGAACTAGAAAGGAGTCAGGGGCTGTAGGAGCCTGGGTCCGGGTCTCTGACCTCTGCTGTCTCCCAGGTTGCCTCCCGGCCCATGATAAGAATCACTTATCAGTTACAGGTCTACTGCCCTTACAGTTCTTCTCGAGCAGTCACTCCCAGGTCATCAGTGTTGGCACTGAGAGGAAGCCTGTTTGCCACTGTTTAAATAGCCCCCCTTCTTGTTTGCAGCTGAGAATACTGACAGCATAGGAAGGGAGAGACAAGACAGCCAGTCATAGACAGAGTAAGATCTGAGGCCACCGTCCAGAGCATGCAACAAAGACTTAGAATGGATTAATTAGCAAGTATCTGACAAGTAAGAGCACGTGGAGTCTGGGTGAAGAGATAAAACAGAATGGGGGGAACCAATCAGGCAGCACTGCAGTCCACAGCTTGGACCCTCTCATTCTCAAAATATTTTCCATCTTCCTCAGGGCATCTGGGTTCTGCTTCCAGCTCTTTCCTTTGGCAGCCTACGTCTTGTCTCTGGACCTCAATTTTTCCATCTGTTAAATAGGGGCAAGCATGGTGCTCAAGCTCCCCAAGATGTGAAATCTTTCTGGCTGTAATTTGCCAGGATTCTGTACTCCCAAATTCAGCTCATATTCTCCCATGACTTGCCTGAGGTGAGTCAGGGCCACAGGAAGCTGCAGTAACTTGCTCAGACCACCGTGGGGAGATGGAGCGTTCTGCATGATTCCTGCTTAACTTCGGTACTGAGCCCCTGGTGGCCTGGAGGTTAACTGCAATTCCTGACTTGCTTCCTGTGTCTTCCTGGGGTTCTCAGCTCCTGAGGATCATCTGATGTAACAACATGTGTATTTACTCATCAAATAGCATTTGAGTCTCTCCTCTGGACTGGGCTCCTTCTTACTGAGTGCTGGGAACCCCATCTCTGCCCTTGGAAGAGCTCACAGTCCAGTGGTGGAGAGGTGGTAGAAATGCATGGCGAGCACCCCAAAGCATCATGTGCTGTGACTAGGGTATGTATGTCCCGAGGGAGTACAAAGGAACCTTCCTGGTAAGTCTTCCTGGAAGGAGAGGTGTCTGAGCCCAATTATGAGGGATGAGGCAGACTTTGGCAAGAAGGACTGGGGGTGGGGAGGGGGTGTGGGGGTGGGCTGTGCTCCCAGTAGAAGGAACAGCACAAGGGAAGGTCCAATTGTAGGAGGCAGAGTGAGTCACAGGTAGAGAATGGGGTGCTGCTGTGGGCTGGAGGCCAGACTGTGGGTGTGAGCTGCAGAGGAGGTGAGCAGGGACAAGCATTCTTTCGCTCAAAAGCATTTATTGACTATCTACTGAACACCAGGTTAAATTGTGAAAGGCCTTGAATGACATTTCCCAAGTCCCAAATTTCCCTTCCTGGCCCCTGACCTATGTGCCCACAACATTTATGATAAGAATTTGTTTCTAAATTTAGTTAATTATGTTTGGCTTCCTCTGTCTCCCCTTGGGGATAGATAGCTGCACTAGAGGGAGTTGGGACAGGAAACTGGCCTCAAGACTGATGTCCCTTCACAGGGACAGTGCAGTCCAGGACAGGTTGGGTAACAAGAGTGGGAGCCAAGGGCATTCCCTGGCCGGCTGGCCTCGCCACCTAACCTTTGCTCTCTCCTTGGCTGCCCATGTCTCTCTAAGGGCACAAGATCCGGGAACCTCACTCTGCTCAGCACTGCCCTCTTCATCAGTCTCCGAGGTTGGTACCCCATCTGGACATGTTTGTTCCTGAGGCATCAGTGTTTAGAGGTTTGGAGCCAAGGTCGTTCTCAGGAGTGAATGGGGTGGAGAGCAGGGGTGGGTTGAGTGCAGAGGCTAGAGGGGAGTGGCTGGAGGAGCTGGAGGGCAGAGAGGGCCCTTGGGGCAAGAACTTTGTGAAGGCAAGTCCTAGAAGAGGAGGGAGGTGGTGTCTCAGTCAGGAGGCAGCCTGAGAAGTGCAGGGCCTGGACTGTGGGAGGGGCAGCCCTGGTGGAAGGGGAACAGGAGGGAGTCCTCATTAACAGCAAGATTCCAGTGGGCTGGGAGCTTTGCTCACATTCTCTCATAAGATGCTCCAGCTACCTGGTGAGGGAGGGTCGTGTCTGCATAGTGGGGTTGGATTTGATAGTAATGGCATAGGCACAGAGGGGTTAAGCAAGTTGCCCAAGGTCACACAGTCAGAAAGTGGTACCGTTGGAATCAGAACTCAGTCTGGGTCCTGGATCACTTCTTTTGGTGGTGCACACTCTGACTCTGCATTTCTTCTTCCCTCTTTCTGCCTCCTTCCTTCCCTAGATTCTGTGAACCTCATCCCTCCCTACCTCCACTTACTGCTCTCCTGTCTGGAACACCATCTCTTCTTTCCATGTACCTTACCTGGTGCTAGTCTCATATTTTTTAGGTCTGGTTCTTTTGTCCTTTGTAAAAGTTCCTTTGATACTTCCATATATATTTTTATTTCTTTATTCATTTATTTTTTGGCCGCACTGTGTGGCTTGTAAGATGTTAGTTCCCTGACCAGGAAATTAACCTGGGCCACCACAGAGAAAGTGCTGAGTCCTAACCATCAGACTGCCAGGGAATTCCTAGATTTAATCATATTTTATCCACCTATCCGCCATTCATCCATCCCTTTATCTCTTCTCTTGTTCCAGAAGGATTTATGGCCTTCTGGATAGAGTTAGTGGCTGCCTCCCCTTGTGATTCCACAAGGCTTTGTCAAACAGGTAAACACCACCATACAGGACTGCCTCTGTGTGTTCACATGTCTGCCAGTCCACCATCCTGGGCGCTCCCTGGGGGCAAGGGCTGTCTGACTCTTTCTGCTCTTACCATTGCCCAGCAGACTCTGCTCCCTGTCCACCTCGCCCTGACTATTCTTTTGCACAAAGGCTTTCTCAAATTTCGTCTGTTCCTCAAAGAGAACGATGTCTGGAGTGACTTTAGGTTGAAATGGAGAGTTTTTGTTTTCCTAATGTCAGTTCAGTTCAGTTCAGTTCAGTTGCTCAGTTGTGTCCAACTCTTTGTGACCCCATGAACCGCAGCATGCCAGGCCTCCCTGTCCACCACCAACTCTCTGAGCTTGCTCAAACTCATGTCCCTTGAGACAGTGATGCCATCCAACCATCTTATCCTCTGTCGTCCCCTTCTCCTCCTGCCCTCAATCTTTCCCAGCATCAGAGTCTTTTCCAATGAGTCAGCTTTTCCCATCAGGTGGCCAAAGTATTGGAGTTTCGGCTTCAACATCAGTCCTTCCATTGAACACCCAGGACTGATTTCATTTAGGATGGACTGGGTGGATCTCCTTGTAGTCCAAGGACTCTCAAGAGTCTTCTCCAACACCACAGTTCAAACGCATCAGTTCTTTGGTGCTCAGCTTTCTTTATAGTCCAACTCTCACATCCATACATGACCACTGGAAAAACCATAGCCTTGACTAGACAGACCTTTGTTGGCAAAGTAATGTCTCTGCTTTTTAATATGCTGTCTAGGTTGGTCATAACTTTCCTTCTAATGTGGAAGTGTCTTTTAATTTCATGGCTGCCATCACCATCTGCAGTGATTTTGGAGCCCAGAAAAATAAAATCAGCCACTGTTTCCACTGTTTCCCCATCTATTTGCCATGAAGTGATGAGACTGGATGCCATGATCTTAGTTTTCTGAATGTTGAACTTTAAGCCAAACTTTTTCACTCTCCTCTTTCACTTTCATCAAGAGGCTCTTTAGTTCTTCTTCACTTTCTGCCATAAGGGTGGTGTCATCTGCATATCTAAGGTTATTGATATTTCTCCTGGCAATCTTGATTCCAGCTTGTGCTTCCTCCAGCCCACCATGTCTCATGATGTACTTCTCATGTCAAGAGAGATTCTTTCAAAATGCTGCTGTGAGATGGGAGAACTGAATGGGAGGCACTACTGAGAAGTGGTTTCCTTTGCTTTTTCCCAGAACCATGGGATGATGCTAGAACTGTAGAGAATTTTGGACATTTTATGGACCCTCCGCTTGCCTTAGCAGCCTGGGTTGGGCAAGTCTTTGCTCAGAAGTTGGGGAGGCCTGGTGGCTCCGTGAGTCTCTGGGGGCTCAAGGCAGGATGCTGGGGTGTGAGCCAGTTCTGGATGGGGATGGACTGAACATTAGTCAGTTTTTTCTCGGTTATGTTGTGGTAACAGACACATCATAGCAGGCCCCAAATAGGGGCTCTACAATAACAAGTTTACTTTTCGCCTACGTTATATTTTGTCTGTGGTGGCTGTGGGTTGACTGTGGCTCTGCTCCATGCATCCTCTTTATCCCAGGATCCTTGCAAAGTAGCTGTGACATACTCAGGACAGAGAGCAAAAAGAGAAAGGGCTGAGCCACACACCACTGTTCACTCATATCTCAGGACAGCGGCTGAGTGCAGTGTAAACGCTTCCTGCAGGAGGTGCTGGAAGCTGCTTGGCAGTGGGTAGGGAACACAGAAGCCTCTTGCAGGGAAGGGGAGTGAATAATCAGGAGCAATAACACAATCTATCACAGAGAAGAACCATCTTGGGGACTCCAGCCAGATCCCATCCAGAGAGCTTTCTCATTTCAGAGTCCAATTCTAAAAGTCACCTCCTCTAAGAAGCCCTCTGGGATTGACCCTCTGAGTCAGGATTGATGCTTTTCCTCTGTGCCCCCATGCCGTTTTGTGTTTCTCATTCCACACCAGTCACTTTGTGTGTGATATCTATTAATGGGTATGAACCGCCAGGCAGCAGTGGATGATGAAACTGGCTCTTGAAAGTTGATGGCATGCATCTCCCAGCTCCATGGTCAGAGGCATCAATGTGAGCAACTTGAAATTGTCCAGGCTGGAGTATTTACATCACAGAAAGTAGCAAATGCTACAAATAAGGACTATTTTCCTTCTGCAGAGGGAGCTCAACACTGGCCATTGGCCATTGTCCTGGAGTATGGACAGTGTGAGGGCCAGGAGTGCTGTGTTCACCTCTACCTTCTGATAGGGTCTGGCGGGGCATCAGCTGTTCCACAAATGATGACTGACAGCCTGAGTGAGTGGAGGAATGAGTGGGAACACGTTTGGGTAGTGAGACAGAGCAGTGAGTGGAAGCATGTCTGTCTGCACTGGAGTTCCTCTCTGTGTCTCTCTGCTCTTCCCTGGATCTCCTCCTCCCAGTGCTCATTGCCCCAGGAGAAGTATGTACAGGCAGAACACCAAAGCCTACAAATCTTCCTGGTCTTTGTCCTCCAAGTCTCTGAGCTTGTGGAATTGAGAGAGTTTACAGAAGAAGTAAAGGGATCAGCTGAGTGTCTTAAAGAAAGATAGAGAAGGCGAGGAGAAGTGCAGCCTGGCCTGTATGTCCTAAGTGACTTTGCTGGGAGGTGTTAAGGGTCTCAAGAGGAAGGGCTGTGGGGTGCAGCCAAGACACAGTGCCATGGAGGGGGTAGAGGGAGCTAGACTTGCAGGTCTCAGATGCAATCAGTGTGGCCCAGTGCCCTGTCCTTACCCCACACCTTGATACCATGTAAGATCCCCAAAATGCGGAATGACCCCAGAAACGTGGGGTAAGAAATTAAGTTATAGGAAACAAAGAAAGTGACATTTCTTGCCCCCTTACTCCCATGCTGGTTCCCAAGATTGAGACCTGAGGGTTATACTTGCCGCTCACGAATGATGTAGATCAGAGGTTAGCAAGCGTTTTGTGTAGAGGACCATATAGTAAATAATCTCAGCTCTGCGGGCCCCATGGTCTCCATCACAACTGTTTACCTCTGCCCTTGCAGTGAGAACACAACCGTAGGCATATATAAATGAACGATGTGGCTGTGTTCCAGTAAAACTTCATTTATGGATGCAAATTTGAATTTCATATAATTCTCATGTGTCTTAAAACATCCTTCTTCTGATATTTTTCCCCCAACCATTTATTTTATTTTTTTTTTAACATTTACTTTTGCTTTATTGACTATGCCAAAGCCTCTGACTGTGTGGATCACAACAAACTGGAAAATTCTGGTTTTTTTTTTTTAAATTTTCTTTACTATTGTGTTGGTTTTGCCATACAATGACATGAAACCACCATGGGTTTACATATGCTCCCCCTCCAGAACCCCCCTCCCTCCTCCCTCCCGATTCCCTCCCCCTGGGAAATCTCGGTGCACCAGCCCCGAGCATCAATCCTGGGCTTTCCCCAACCATTTAAAAATGTAAAAGACAGGGGACTTCTCTGGCAGTCCGGTGGTTAAGGCCTCGCCTTCCAATGCAGGTTAGGTCCCTGGTCAGGGAGTTAATATCCTACATGATGTGCAGGTGAAAAACCAAAACATTAAAAAAAAAAAAAGCAATATTGTAACTAATTCAATAAAGACTTTAAAAGTGGTCCACATTCAAAAAGATCTTGAGAAAAAAATAATGTAAAAGTCAATGTTCATTCACAGGCGGTGCCTGGATTTGGCCTGTGAACCGTAGTGGACTCTGATCCAGACTGACTAAGTGCTGTGAGGAGTCAGTTCTCCACTGCAAGTCAGTAGGGTGGACGCACCTGGGCAGAGGGGGTGGAAAGCAGACTTGTTTGGAGGTCACAGCATGAACCTGTTTGGAGGGAGGACACCCCCATCTTCTCTTTCTCTGCACCCCACCTCCCCTCAGCCCTGCTCTGGGTCATTCTGCAGCCTTCCATGGCGCCTGCCTGTAAGAAGCTGGGCCCTCCTTGGGCGGGTGGCCTGACAGCTGGACTCAGCAAGGCGGGCGGGCCGGCCGTGTTCAGTCTCTGGGAAATGAGTGTGGACACGGCTTGGGCCCCGTGGGGCGGCCCACCCTGATCTACCCAGATCAGGTTCCCGGCGGCGTCTGAGCGCTGTAAACATAGCGGCTGGACAGGCCACCTCTCCAGAGGCCCACTGAAGGTGGCCCTGCCCGGGAGGAAAGGATTGGGGCTGACAATTTGACATAAACCACGGGGCAGTGTCCGGCGGCTGGGGAAGCTGGGCGCCCCCCTCCCCAATGCTCCCATGCTTGCTCCAGGGGCAGCTGCTCCCAATTAGCATCTCCTGTGGAGCAAGGGGTCTGTAGAGTGGGGTAGCCCTTGAGAGATCCCCCTAGCTACCCCTCCTGGCAGAGGTAGGGAAACTGAGGCCCATAGACACTTGCTTAAGGCCAGGCAGTCATTGACAGACCGCGGCTAGAAACTTGGTCCCCAGCCTCCCCAGACAGGGCTCTGGATCTCTCCCAGGTGATCTAGAGAAGAAGGTCTCTTGAGGGGCACCTGGGATCCTATCTCTTAGCTTTCAGCTGCCCCCTGGTGTGGAGGGTGGTTTCCTATGGACCCATTCAGAACACTGGAGTAGAAGTCAGGGACCTGACCATCACGCCCAGCACTGATCCTAGAGGTTTAGGGTGCTCATTTCCAGCTAAGGTAACAGCCTAGAAATGGTGAAGCGACTTGCCCAAGGTCACCCATCTAGTCAAAGGGAGAGCTGTGATTTGAACCCCCCAGGCTGTCAGATTTCTAAGTCTGTGCTCTTCCTCTAGATGCTTTGCTCCAGCCCCAGCCCTGAACTTGTGGGGTCATGCAGGCAGGTCTCTGCCCCTTGGGATGCTGTGGGAGGTCTTCAAGGGCTCTCCAAACTCTTGGGATGCTGAGTTTACTTCTCATCTAAGGATACCTCTGCAGTTGCTGAGCCGGCGGTCCAGATGCCCTTAAACAGACCCCCACCCCTCTCCTAGTCCCTCTGACATCGTGGAAATCTCATGCCTTGGGCCCCAACCCCCTGCCCAGGACCAGGTGGACTCAAACAGGGCAGGTCTTAGTATTCCTTTCCTGTCCTGCCCCAGGTCCAGCGACTGCCATGGTACCTCAGTCAGACACAGTCAAAGCAGACACATGGGAAGGTGTGCACTATTCATTGGCACCCACAAGGGAGTGTATGTGGGAAGTACCGGTGATGGGCACTCACTGTGTGTCAGGCTGGTAAATGCTTAACCCATGCCATCTCTCAAGCATCTTGTAGCTGGGCAGCTGTTCCTGTGGAACCCATCCGTGGTAGATGGAGGCATGCGCATGCTTACTTGAGTGTGCAATCATGTGCATGGAGACACACACACGTGTCAACGCTCCTGGCCGCTTGACGTGCACACCAGCTCTTGGGTGCAGGTATGAGGATGCACAGGGCCACATGTGTGTTCTCTCTTGTACTTTTCCACTGTATGAGTTTCCAGGCAACTCTGGCAGGCATGGGATTCACAGTTTTCTCTGGGGTCCCTCCCCTTCTTGTTCTTGACATGTTTCAAAGTTCTATTCAGAGTTAGTTCTGAGGGTGAGGGGGCTGGGAGCCCTGAGAGTGGAAAAACAGGCTATTTGGAAAATTCCTGTCATTTTTGAGCTCTGTCCAAAAACACCCACGGGAGCCACAGTGGGGTCTGCCGGCATCTAGCCTTGGGTGGGCCCAGTGACCCAGGGCAGGTCTCCTGCCTCCCCCGGCCCTGCGCAACCTGTTTGCTGACACCGAGCCTATCAGACTCTAGTTGCCTCACTTCCATCGAGGGTTCCCGCTGGAACCCAGCTGAGCTGCATGCCCAGCTCCCTCCTTGGACTGAGTATCCCTAGCCATGCATGCCCTCCTGTAGGCTGACAGTAACAGCAAGTGACTCCTAGTGCCAGCTGACTCTGCGCTTTATTTTTATAACAAACCTATACAGTATGAACTATGGCTATGTCCATTTTATCAACAAAAAATACGAGGCACAGAGAGGTTAGGCAGTGAAGCAGCTGGCTGCTAGTCGCACAGCCAGGAAGTGGAAGAGCTAGACTCCACATCCCAGTGAGCTGGCTCCAGCGTCAGCGTCTTATTTACTCCATGGTGCTCCCTCTTGAAACACAAGCTAGGTGCACCTGGAGAAGTGCCAGGACCTCAGCACCTCAGGGAGCACCAGAAGGAGAGGACCCGCACCTCTTGTGGGCCCACTGTGTGCCAGGCCCTGTGTTGGGAGTGCCCACTGGCCTCCCTGCCCCCAGACTCCCCGCACAAGCCGCCTGGACACGGCAGTTGGAGTATCTTTCTTAAAGCCCGAGTGGGCCCGGCTGGCCCAGCCCCTCTGGACGCTGTGGTCTCCTTCAGGGTCCCAGGCTCCCCATTGCAAGTTTCCCTGGGTGGGGCTGTGAGTGAGAAGGCAGTGCTGACAGTCAGTCCTCCCAGGTCCTGCAGCAGCATAGCAGCAGCCCCAGGAGCAGGCGCATCTTTGTCTCAGACCCTGCCTACCCGCCCTCCCGCCTGCCATCCACATGGTGGAAACGCCAAGGAACAAGGGGCCTTCCTGTCTTCCTCTCTGCCCCCTTTTCTAAAAATAAGCTGGAACCTTCCCTTCACCTGCCCCCAATTTTCTCCTGCTCGACCTCCATGACCCTACACCCTCAGAAGAGGCCACATGTGTGCCCACTGCTGGACAGATGGGCTGGCCCTGCAGTGCAGATGGTGGGAGCGGGGAGCACGCCCTGGCCTCTGCCCCAGTCCAGCTAGCCCCTCCAGCTATGCCCAGAACAAAGCACTGAGCCAGCCCCTGATCTGCAGGGCTGGGTGAGGGAGACCTTGTTTATAACAGGAAGTTCCACCAGGGTTTTATGAGCTGTCATGATAGTAATAATCATCGCCCACGTTTGTATACACTAAGCACTTTCACATCTGTTATCTCCTTTAGTGCATGTGGCAAGTCCTTAAGATTGGTATTTTGTTAATACTTAGATGGAACAGATGAGGAGACCAGAGAGGCTAATTGACTTCCCTAAGGTGGCACAGCTGGGGAAGAGCAGGGCCAGGAATCAAGTTGAGATCCTCAGATTTGAAACTCTGCCCCTTGACACTGTCCCTCCTATTTGCTGACATCTGTACCAGGCAGTGACTTTGGGTGCAGCTGTTACTTATGAGGTTCTGTGTGCGCTCTAGCTGTTGTGTTCAGAACTCCACCACAACTTGGGGGGAAGGAATTATGTAACCTCATTCTGAGGAGGAGGAAGAGGCTGAGACTCAGAGACATAACTCAGCTTGCCAAGGCCATTCTGCAGTAAGAGCTGGCATCAGAGTTAGGATTGAAGGGTGCCTGACCCCGAAGTTTTTCTTCTGCAAAGTAGTTCACAGTAGTTGGTATCATGTCTTCATTTTAATTAATTAATTCAATAGAACATCTTCCAGGTGTCTGCTCTATGCTAAGCCTAGGGACACAAGGGTGAACACAAGACACCCAGGTCCTACCCTCGTTGGCTTCGTGATCTAATGGGAGATGGACGTGAAAACGGCAATTATGGTGCAGGGCGATAAACCATTATTAGCCATAATCGCTAGCTTTGCACAGTGTTTATAGCTCACTGAGGGCCCCAAATGGAAATCTGGTCATTTCCATGTCTGCTAAAAATGGCCTAAAGGCTTCCCTGCTGCTGTAGCATCACATCTGAGCCTCCTGGCCTGGGAGTCAAGGCCCCTGTGATGGGGTGGAACCCACCTCCGCACCCCGGTCCCTGGCGAGCCCCCTGCCCCACTTTGTGTTCTAGCACCAGCAACTGCTAGAAGTTCCTCCCACACGAGGGTATTTCTCACCTCCACAGCTTTGTCACTCAGAATCTCTGCCTTCTTTCCCACTCCTAACCTTCTCCTGGTTAACTCCTATCCTGCAAAACTCAGCTCAGATGGTACTGCCTCCCCAGGCTGGGTGGGAGGGAGTTTCTTGTTATTGGAGATGTCTGAGCCAAAGATGGAATATCATGGCAGGGAGACAAATCGCTTAACCTCTATGGGCCTCAGTTTTATTTTCTGGAAAATGGGACGAAGAATAAGCCTGACTATAGGAGGTTAAAGGTCTTGTTAGAGGGCAAAGCACAATAGACTTTGGGGGCTAAGAGAAGGAATATAAACAGTCTGTGGGGTCAGAAAAGCTTCCGGGAGGACTTAACCAAGGGGAAGACTCAGGTGAGAATATTTTCATTTGTAGCGAATACTCACATGGTGTGTTCTTTGTGCAGAGTGCTGCTCCAGACCCTTCATATGTGTAATGTCATTGAATCCTTGTGACGGCAATATGAGGCGGGCGCTGTCATTATCCCCATTTTACACATTAAGAAATTGAGGCACAGGGAGATTAGGCAGAATGTTTGGGGTCACCCAGCTAAGAAGGGGCAAAGCCTGAATTCTAACCCAAGCACTTGACCCCAGTGTTCACTCTCGAGTCACCTTGTCATTATAAGGAGAGCAATAGGAGCGGAGGGTGGGGTCCACTTAAACTCTGGGGCAGGCGTCACTGCACTTGGTAACACAGAGGAGCGTGAGTGTCTTTGTCCTCCAGGGAACAGGCATGCCCTCTGGACCCTCACAGGCCAGGGAACTCTTGCTTTGACTCCACTCACCCCGGGGAAGGAAAGGCCTCTCAGTGAGGGGCTCAGCCTGGCACCTCCTTCTCTGCCCGGGGAATGAGGCTTCTTCATCTGGGGGGCTGGGCTGGTACTGCCTCCTAGTGATAACTGCCCAACGCAGGCAGAAGAAACATTCCTCTCCTCATTTCACAGGTGAAGAAACTGAGGCCCAGCAAGACAGGAAAGGATGGGGCAGTCTCTAAAAAGGCAACCTGAAGCTGAGATTTCTGGACTCGGAGGCCAGAGAATCTCCTTAGCAACGGTGGTACCCATCATCACCATTTCCGGGGCATTGCTACATGGTGTGCATCAGATGGGAAAACCTTTGTCAGACATCTAGTGCTAGATCTGCCCATGGCACCTGCTCAGTCCCTGGGCATTCCCTTTCCTCCCTCAGGAAATGAGTGAATAAATGAGCGAATGATTGTAGAAGTCACGGAGAAACTGGGAGGAGGTGCAGGAAGCTTTCCTGCTGCTGTGGACTCTTCCGGCTTCTGCCCCACGTGCTGGCCTGGGCAGCTAGAGCTGGTGGCACCTGCTTAGCTCTGCCTGCTCTCCTTGCTGCCTCAGAGCCCAGAGCCCTGCACGTTTATTCTTATTCATCCCACACTCCATCCTCCTCCCCTCAACCTCTCTGCTCACAATGATGTGGGCATCTGGGAGTCAATGGGATTGTTCTTCTGACCTGGCTGAAGGCCTGTTCTTCATTTCTGGCTGGAAGCTGGAGGGCAATGCTCAATCTGTGCAGAGCCGGAAAAAAACTGACTCCCCTCCAATCCCATTTGTAGGGGCTTTTCCTACTTCCACATCACTTTTCCTACCTGTGACCTAGGGATATTTTCACAGCCCATTTTATCAGAGAAAAAGGCCAAGGAAAAGGAAACGATTTGATCAAGATCACAGGCCATAAGTCAGGATCTTTACTGCAAAATCATGATGGTTCCCTGTCTCCCTGTCATTCTCCCTCCCCCTCCTCTCCCTTTTCTTTCTTCTTAACACAAACATTTATGTGGAGGAGGAAGGGAAATAGGAGAAGAGACTAGGTGGGCACGATGGAGCGGAAAGAGTACTGGATAGGAGTCAGGGGCCTTCAATTCTGGTCCTGGATTTGCCACTAATTTACTGCGTCACCTTGAATAAGTCACTTTCCCTCTCTCAGCCTCAGGTGTTTATATTAATAATCGGGGGCAATGTCACTTCCATCCTTATCCTTGGGAGAGCTGTTGTAAGAATAGATTCAATGAAGCAATATTTTGTTCTCATATCTGCTCATCCACCTGACTAACCAACATCCATCCATCCATCTATCCATCGTTCCACTCACTTATCCACTTATCCACCCATCCACTCCCCCATTTGCCACCCATCCACCCATCCATTCATCCTTTGTGTCCCTACTGTGTGCCATGTGCAATAAGAGAAAGACCATGCTCTTTATGGCCTGGCACAACTGCCATCTCCTCCGGGTGATTTCCCACCCGTGGAAACTGACTGCTTGTCCCTATTTCTTCCTGGACATTGTCTGTCCATTTTGTCACAGTGAGTCCTTAACCAGACAGAGGGCCTGCTCCAGAGTCACCAGACCTGGCTGACTGGGCAGGCCCACTCTTTCCTGGTCCTGGCCTGCTGCATCAGTCCCCAGCCCCACTCTGAGTTAAGCATGCCCTCAGTGCCTGCATCATGTTCCTGGTACCTGTGAGCCCTGCCCCACCCCCCACCTCAACCAGCCTCTCTGCACCCGGGGTGGGTTCCTTCAGGGAAAGTGCGCTTGTTGGGTGGGCTGTAAGCAGAGGTGGGCTTACTCCTCCCCGCTCCCTCTCTAAGAGTCTCTCCCAAGCTCTCAGCCACATTGGAAGAATTAGGGGCCTCTGACAGAGGGAGGTGGCCAGTCCCCATGGCGGGGATGGTACATAAGTCCTGACACATTGGCCCTGTGTGTGCACTGGCTGTGGGCAATAAGCTCTATCTGTGTGGACGCTGTCTTACGAACTGTGTGCAGGGCCTGCCTAGAAAGCCTTTCTTCCTGATTGGCCTCATGGCTTTTTTGGACCAGGGAAGAGTCTCCAGTATTTTTTATTTTTGCATTTGTTGTAGATTCTGCTCATCATGTGTGGAAGGCTCCCCTCGGGATCTTATTCCTGGGTCTTGGGTTGACGATTCTCTGTGTGACCTTGCAGGAGCCCTTTCCTCTCCTGGTTTCCATTTGCTTGTGGGGTTTCTATGGCCCTAAAAGCCATTGAGTAGACTGCCTGGGACTCAGATCTTCATGTTTATGAGGGTCTGCTGTGTACACGATCCTGTGGGGCTGTGGGGTAAGTGGGGCCCATGGTTCCTGCCCTCATCAAACAGGGTCCAATGAGTAGTGAATGCTCCTGGATGGAGTCTCCTATGCCTATAGGAGTGGGCAGCCAGGACCGGGGAATGGGCATAGCCTGAGTCCCTAAGGACTGCACTGCCAGGGATGGGGGCTCCAGACAAGGACAAGACAGGGACAGTGCTGAGGGTGACTGTGATCATGTCGATGCCCCTCTGTCTGCAAAACTCCAGAAACAGACTTGCTGCCTCCCTCCTCTTTTGTGATAACTAAACAAGACATTTGCCCCTCTCTTTATATCATTAAGAAGTAATAATAACTAAACACATCCAGCATGCCAGGTCCTTGCTGTGTCCTGTGCAAAGCCTTTTACACACATGTTGTTGTTGAAACCTCACAACCAACTATTATTGGTGGTTATCACAACCACCAACAAAATCCTATTATTATCTACAGAGGAGGGGATGGACTGGGTGGGGTGGAGGGCCTGGCTTGAGGTCTTAGAGCTAGAAGTGGCCAAGCAGGGATTTGATCCTGGGTCTGTGGGGCTGTGTTACTTTCTCAGCACCAGGCCACTTCCTGGGGGAAGCAGGAAGAGCAGAACCAGTTTGTCCCAGCTCAGGCAGGAAGCAATCAGATGGGCCTTGTGGGGCCTGGGAGAACCTGGGCCAGGACATCAGGCATGCTTGCACCTCTCTTGGATTCTTAGTCGGCTTCTGTGTTCAGTAGGCTAATTTCTAGCACTTCCTGGCAGGCGTGGAAGGGCTCTGAGGCATCTAAAGTCTGGCCCCACCAGAGAGCGAGGCAGGCAATTGTGGGTCCAGCCCATCAGGAGAGGCGGGACCGCTCCAGTCTGGGCAGGGCCAGCATCCTTTTGTGGCATCAGGGCATCCAGCGTTCACCTCACAAAGCGCCAGGCCCGGAACTGGCGACACATGGATTTGATTGCTTGGGAAATCTGCTTGGGGGGCCTGGGGTAGGGGAGCAGGGGTGGAACAGCTGATCGGCCTAAAAATAGCATAGCCTGGAATGCTGAGGGGCTTGAGGGTGCCCCATTCCAAATTTGGAAGTGGCCCAGAGTGTTCTTGGTCGCCGGCACCCTACGTGGGTGGCTCGTCAGCACTGCGGCAGCAAGCACTGGGGAAAGGAGATCAGAGGTCGGTCCTGGCACAGCCTCCCTCTGGCTGAGCATCCTGGGCAGAGAAACCCCTACTGCGCCTCCACCTTTGGCCACCTGATAATCCCTGCCTGGCCACCTGGCAAGCTGGT
Organism: Antilocapra americana; assembly: GCA_007570785.1. NCBI lineage: Eukaryota > Metazoa > Chordata > Mammalia > Artiodactyla > Antilocapridae > Antilocapra > Antilocapra americana. Next base: position 902,368 of record ML663016.1, read on the forward strand.
TAGGAGGGTGTATTTGGACTAATGTGAAATGGTCGAGTGCTGTATATGTGTCCGCTCTCACTGTGAAAGGGGAGGGAACCCTGGGTGAGGGCTGATTTCACAATAGTCTCTGGGTGTTGACAAGTCTAAGCTCTCTCTGATGAGGTTCACAGCTTCTAGAGCCTTCCCATGGCTCCCGGCCTCTTCTCATAGATGTTCCTTGTTGCTTCTTCATAGAAAATGCTTCCTTTGAATGAACTAAAATCGGAACATTCCAACCATCAAATGAGCTATATTGATAGGAGGTGAGATTTCTGTCACAGGAGGTATTCAAGACAGAGCCAGACAACACCTGGCAGGAAAATCATCTATGACTTAGATTAGAAGCTGCTGCACTCCCGCTCATCCAAAGAGTCTATCCATTTGTCCACAGGGGCTACACTCCACTCTCGGCCACAGAAGTGCCTTGTCCAGATCCGAGGCAGACACTCTACCCCTGGCCCTTCTGCACTGTGTCACACTAAACTCAGCACCCTCACTGACTCTCACTGCTCAGCGTCCAGTCCTTGCCACACCTGAGCCTCCTTATCTGGGCATGTTCTAGTTCTCTGGTCATGTTATCCCCGGGGCCTCAGTTTTCCCACCTGCAAAATGGAGATGCTGATGTTTGGCACTTCTGCTTGGCAGGGCTGAGAAAGGACAAGATGACATCAACTCACAGGCGCCCCAGATACCACACAATCTGGTTCCCCTTCAGGGATTCTCCTCCTCTCTGGAGGACAGGCTGGGGTCTTGGGAGAAGGGACTGTTTGAGGCCACAGGTGAGCCAGCCCTTGAATCTGGTTTCCCGGTGCCCAGCACTGTCCTCAGAGTGCACTTAAGCAGGAACAGGTCTGATGTCACCATTATGAACCCAAGTTTGAGTCTTGCCACTTGCTGGCTGTGAGGCTTGGGGTAAATGACACCCTTCTGTGCTTTAGTTTTCTGTCAGTACGTTATCATGACACCGTACATAGTTGCCGAGGGCATTGGACGTGATCACATGGGGCAGGGGGACCAGACTCAAGGGCAGGGGCTGTGGGAGGCAGCGCAGGACTGCTGGCTGGGAGTTCCCGAGTGCTCAGGAGAGTGGGGAGTCAGCAAGCCTTCTCGGACGGAGAGGGAACAACGTCTTCAGCAGGCCTCCTTGTCCATTTCCTTCTCATCCCGCGGGTCGCAGCTCAAAGGGGCCTCTTCTCGAAAGTTCTCCTCTAGCCACGAGCAGAGCTGGCCCCCAGGTTCTCTTGCACCATGTGATGCCAGTTGACAGAAAGCTTCTTGACATTGTGTGGGTCGGAATGCCTTGCTAGCTGAATGAGCTTGAGCCTTGTTTTCTCAGCTGTGAAATGGGCATTGACAGAGTCAGCCTTATAGATGTGCTGCAAACATGAAGTGTTTGGTTTCATATTGAGGGTGTGCTTTTGCACAAAGACAGTGATGATGACCTTTGTTCATTCGTTAATTCACTCATTCATTTGTTCAAAAGCCTTGGATACATCCTTCTCTGAGCTCCAGCTGGGTATTAGAGACACAGCAGATAAGCAAACAGATTCTGACTGGCAGCTCAGAATCTAGGTGAACAACCTGCACCCTCACCATTCTAAACCCAGTACAGTGCAAGTTGCAGTAGGTCCTCTAAGACCCAGAAGACACATAGGAGGAGCCTGCCTCCCCTGCAGGCTGCCAGAAGGAGTCAGGGAAGGCTTCACTGGGAAGGAAGCACTTGAGTGGAGATTCAAGGGTGAGTTGGCTTTGTTCAGGTGGGCAAGCTGGGGAAAGGCTGCCCAGGCCCAGGGCGCAGCAAATGCAGCAACCCAGAGGTGGGAGAGGTGATGGGGACCCCGAGGCAGACTGTGGTATCCAGAGCATCGAGTGAAACCCTGGGCCCAAGATGGAACCAAAGTCTTGGGACCATCTTCTCACTCAGTCGTCCATAGAGAGTCATGGCTACAAGGACCCTCAGGAGGGACAGGTTTTGACTGGTGATGCTGATGCTGAAGATGACAGCATCTTCATCCTTGATGAAGTGATTGATCATTGATGAAGTGACAGTGATTGATGTTGTGGCTGGCACTGTTCAGGCCCCGTTCCCCACAGACTGCTGCTTGTCAAGGGCTGGCACACACTCCCTCAGGTCAGGGTGTACAGGCACTGGGAAGGGATGACGCTCAAGGCTCGGTAAGCAGGAAGAAGCTTTCCAAGCAATGATTCCCCCTCCCCGCATTCCAGCCTGGAAAGGCCTTGAGCTTGCCGAGTTGCCCACCGTGGGGCTGTGTCCACCTCTGTGTCCCCTGTGCCTAGCATGAGGTGGCCCCCAGCAGGTATTCACAGATGTCATAGAACTGCATCCCTACACGGCCATTCAGATAGAGACTGGGAGGGTTACAGGGAGACAAATGTCTCCTGCTGGCCTATACCTACTGGCCTTCTCTGTTCCATCCACTCAACCAGCCCTGTTCCCCTCCAGTCTGATGCTCGGAGTCCTTCCTGGGAAGAGCCTGAGCAGGCTGGGCTGGCAGTCCCTCTGCCCTCCCCAGGATCTGAGCCCTGACCCTGGGCACTGCCCGTGGGCAGGCGGCAACCTTCCGAGGGCTCCTCGAAGCCATCCTTGTCTTCTTGAGGAAAGGCATCTGGGGCCCGCCAGCCCCTCCTCCGCCCAGGCGGGAAACACAATACGATGATAATGATCTAATATTTATACAACGCCTCTCTACCAGATGCATCCCAACAAAGTTTACAAGCTGTCCCCGCTGACGGCACAATGTATTCCAGATCCTCCCCCGGGCCCCTGCCCGCCCCCAGCCTCCTGCCCCGCTCATCCGTGCGTCCCAAAGGCCAGCAAAGCCTCCCTCATCCACCTGAGGAATGGAGAATCCAGCTGGCCAGAGGGACTGCCACTCCCATACCCTCTCTGGGCACTGCCCTGCAAGGCGATGATCTGGGCTCATAACTGAGGGTGTGGAAATAAGCTGTCCAGAGGAAGGCAGGGCTACCCCAAGGGTTTTGAAGTTTGGCCAAAACTCACAGCACCCCGCGAGCCTCTCCCTAGCCCTCCACAGCCTCAGACCCGCGGGAGGGACAGGGGAGGGTCTGGCTGCCCGCGCCAATGTGCCTCCTCAGTCACTTCCTCCGCGGTGGCTCCATGAATAAGGACTTGTGTTCGTTCCCTCACATAAATTGCCCCTGGTCACCAGGGCCATGTACTGTGTCAGAGTCCCTGACCACCGGGTCTCGGACAAAACCTGCTTTGTGAAGTCCGGGTGGAAGACAAACAAATGATTATTACCTTCACGTATCCCCTCCCCCACCTTCTTTTCTTGGCCTGGAGTTAAGACCTTTTTTCTCTGTCAACAATCTTAACTTTGTTCCTGAGAAGGAAACAGCTCCGGGAGGGACTTGCAGAGATGCTGCTTGCAAGAAAACCGTTTGGGAGGGAGGGTGAAAAAAGACAGAGGTTACAGGAAATGGCAGACATTTTTTGTTGAATTAAACCATTAGGAGTGACCCCCAAACCAGAGTGAGGCAGAGGGAACAACTGGATACATTTAGGTCAGGACAAGCAGCCAAGTGAGGAGCTGAAACCAATTACCATAAATGAATGTTTCTCTTTTATTCACGACCACCGTGCCTGTTCCCAGGATGCTCTTGGGCGTCTTATAAAAACAGATGAACTCTCTGGTTTTGTTCGGGGAGTTATTAGCTAATGCAACTGTTGGGCAATTTATCAACCATTAGCACGTGCTGCGATTAAGGACCAAAAGAAGTCGTCACTGGCTGGTTCGAAGCCACTGGGGCTGCCCAGACTTCAGGGCTCAGAGAAGGGTCTTCTCCTTGGTGGGGCCGTTTACTTTAGATGCTGGTAACATCTTAAGAAGTAGTGATCATTCTCAAAACCTGCCTCTCCTGAGGGTCCCTGTGGCCATGACTCTCTATGGACAATTGGATGAGGAGATGGTCCCCAGGTTTTGGTTCCATTTTGGGCCCAGGGTTTCGCTCGATGCTCTGGGCAGCACAGTCCGCCAGCAGTCCCCATCACCTCTCCCAGCTCTGGGCTGCAGCATATGCTGTGCCCTGGGCCTGGGCAGCCTTTCCCCAGCTTGCCCACCTGACCAAAGTCAACTCATCCTTCAACTCAACTTCAGTGCTTCCTTCCCAGTGAAGCCTTCCCTGACTCCTGCTGGCAGTCTGAGGGTGGTGGTGGGTGCTCCTTCTACGTGTCCTCTGGGTCTTAGAGGACCTATTGCAGCTTGCACTGTACTGGGTTTAGAATAGTGGGTGTGCAGCTTGTTCACCTAGATTCTGAGCTGCTAGGCGTCAGGGACTGTTTGATCCTCTGCTGTGTCTCTAGTGCCCAGCCGGAGCTCAGAGAAGGGTGTGCCCAGGGTTTGTGAACAAATGAATGAGTGATTCCACGTATAGCAGCGCCCTTCTGTGATTCTTGTGGTCTTAGGCTGTCTCTCTGTCCACTGAAGGAACAGGATCGTGATTCTCCCAGAGGTGGCTTCTCTCTACTGTGGAGTTGCAGGAAGCTGGCTTTTAGCTGAGAGCCACACAGAGGATCACATGGGGAGGAAGAAGACCTGGGTTGTAGCCTGGTGTTTCTCTCTGCAGACCTCAGTCTTCTCATCTGCGAAATGGGCTAATTAACTCATCTCCAGAGTTCCTGGAGAGAAAAGTTGCAGAGGAATACATGTCCTTGGGGGCATTCCCAATCCAAAAGGGGAGAGAAGGCAGCAAAGGGATTGAACCTACCCTCCCACTTCCCCCAAATAACTCTGACTTGAGGAAAGAAATGATTTAACTTTACAGACTTGGCTAAAAAGACCTTCTGTGTGTGGGGTGGAGGGAAAGAGCTCATCTTTAGAATCAGAAGGAGCTGGGTCCAGTCCTGCTCAACTGTGTCTTTGCTGTGTGACCTAGGGCAATTCACACCATCTCTTGGAGCCTTGGTTTTGGTTTTGAAAAAATGGGACAATAATGCTTGCCACCCTGGGGTGTGTCAGTGTCTAACAAGTACTAAGTCTGGCCCCTGGCCCAGAGCAGGGACTTACTACATAGTAGCTTCTCTTATTGTCATTAATTCCATTAACAAATGCCATCAGCAGGAGAAAGGCGTGGAGGAGCAGCCCTCTCAGCCTGTCGTCTTCTCTGTTTTTTCTTGCCGGCAGAGTCTTAGTGTTGCAGAATTAACATTCTTCCTTTCTGCTAATTCCACTAAAATGTGTTTCCAACCTAGAAGTTACCCTGTCCCCGGCTGGCTGGGGCTGACATCTGCCAGAGAAGCAGACCACCTTCTCAGATTTTCCGTTTGCAGCTGGGAGGCGGGCTGGCAGAGCAAATTACAAAGCAAGCTCCGGCTCTAGCTCCTGCTTGGGCGGGGCTGGCCCCTCGAGTGGTGGGTGAGGCCTTGCCAGCAGCTGGCTCAAGATGGGCCTGGAGCAGCAGGCGCCCACACGTCTGGGCAAACAGAAGTCCCCATGTGTCCATGGGCCAAAAAGGAGAGCAGGGAAGGATGCGGACAAGGCGCTGAGGGTCTTCCTGGCTGCAAGAAAGGATTCAGGTAGGACTGCTCTCTCTGGGATTCATGCAAATTGTTTGGTCTTTTCAGACTTAGTTTCCTAGATGGTGAAGGACAGGGAAGCCTGGTGTGCTGCAGTCCATGGAGTCATAAGGAGTTGGACACAACTGAGGAACTGAGCAACAACAACCTGTAAAGTGGGAAAGAATGGAGGTTCACCATCCTTTATCTGACCTGCTTGGGTCCAGATCTGGTTTGGCATTGAGAATTTTTCAGATTTTTAGAAAGTGATGTTGTGTATATTATACTTTATTAAACACCCCCAGCAGGGTAAGCAGAGCTGCTTATAAGCAAACAGGTGATGATTTCTGGAGTGGAATGTATGAATATTCATATTAATAAAGACCATACATAGCATCATGTAGGTTCAGCTTGAGTTTTTTGACGCCAAATGAACTTCTGCCCATTTATGGAAAAGCTCTCCTTTTTCAGAACTTCTTGGACTTCAGAGTTATGAATAAAAGTCTGTTGCACCTGTTATATTCTGTGGGCTAGAGTTGTAAAAACGGTGTGCAAGGTGGTGAAGGTTAAGGCGACTTGTGGATTTTCAGTAAGTGGGAGGTATTGGTTCTCTTGGACCAGTGATCCTCAGTGTTGGCTACATCTTGGAACCACCTAGGGGACTTTAAAACCACTGATGCCCAGACCCCACCCCAGGCAGCTTTAAATCCAAACCTATGGGGCTGGAGCCCTGACAGCTATGTTTCAGAATATACCTTGGGTGATTCCTCTTTGCTAACAGCTTTACTGAAGTAAGCCAGAAGGAAAAACAACAATACAGTATACTAACGCATATATATGGAATTTAGAAAGATGGTAATGAGAACCCAGCATGCGAGACAGCAAAAGGAACGCAGACGTATAGAACAGACTCGTGGACTCGGTGGATGAGGGCAGGGGTGGGATGATTTGGGAGAATGGCATTGAAACATGTTAAGTATCAGATGTGAAATCAATCGCCAGCCCAGGATTGTTGCTCGGGGCTGGTGCACCGAGATTTCCCGGGGGGGAGGGAGTCGGGAGGGGGGGGGGGGGGGGTTTCTGGAGGGGGAGCATATGTACACCCATGGCGATATCATGTCATTGTATGGCAAAAACAATAAAAAAAAAAAAGTGGAAGGAGACCGAAGAAATCAGAGCAATGTGGTGTGAGCAATGCTTGACCCACTTTTGCTGGATTTTTTAAAATTGTAGTAGATTTAGAATATTATATTACTTTCAAGTGTACAGCACAGTGATTCAGTATTTTTAAAGATTATACTCCATTTAAAGTTATCATAAAAAAAAGAAATATAACTCATGCATCAAATAATTCATTCATTTGCAGCATACCATCCAGTGGTTTTTAGTATATTCACAGAGTGATGTAACCATCCCCACAATCAATTTCAGAACATTTCATTGCCTCTCCCAACCCCCCAGTCTAAAAACCATGAATCTACTTTCTTCTCTATGTGTGTGGGTGCGAAGGCACTTCAAGGTCTATCTCTTTGTGACCCCATGACCTATAGCCCAACAGGCTCTTCTCTCCATGGGATTCTCCAGGAGAATACTGGAGTGGGTTGCCATGCCCTTCTCCAGAGGGTCATCCTGACCCAGGGATCAAACCCATGTCTTCTGCGTTGCAGGCAGATTCTTTACCACTGAGCCACCAGGGAAGCGGAACTTTCTATCCCTATAGATTGCTTATTCTGGATATTGCATATATATGAAGTCATAGAATATGTGGTCCTTTGATTCTGGCTTTTTTCACTTTGCATAAAGCTTTCAAGTATTATCTATGTTGTAGGGTGTACCAGTACTTCATTACTTTTTGTGGCCAAATAATATTCCATTGAATAGATACACCATATTTTGTTTATCTACTCACCTACTGATGTAAATTTGATGTAACACTGCTATAAACATTCATGTACAAACTTTTGTGATGACATATGTTTTCATTTTTCTTGGATCTATGCTTAGGAGTGGATTTATTGGGTCAAGTGATAATTCTAGGTTTAACTTTTTGAAGAAATGACACATTGCTTTCTATAGTGGCTACATTATTTTATATTTCTACCTGCAGTACATAAGAGTTCTGATTTTTTCACATCCTTTCCAACATTTGTTAGTATCTGACTTTTTGATGATGGGCCAGGTATTGAGTAAGAAGTGGGTGGTATTTCATTATGGTTTTGATTTGCATTTCTCTGAGGACTAATGATGTTGAATGTCTTTCTAAGTGCTCGTTGGCCATTTGCATATATTGTTTGGAGAAATGTCTTTTCAGATCCTTCATTGATTTTAAAATGAGTTATTTATTTGTTTTGAGTTTCAAGTGTCTTTATGTGTTCTAGATACAAGTGCCTTATCAGTTATATGATTTTCAAATATTTTCTCCCATTCTGTGGGTTGCTTTTTCACTTTTGATGGTATCCTTTGAAGCACAAAAGTTTTAAATTTTGATGAAGTCTAGCTTATTTATTTATTTTTTATTTATTGCTTGTGTTTTTGGCTTCATATCTGAGAAACCATTGCCAAATCCAAGGTCAGTAAGATTTGCCCCATGTTTCCTTCTAAGATTTTTATAGTTTTGCATTTTACATTTAGATCTTTTTGTATTTGTTTACATTTAGACCTTTTTGTATCCTATTTGAGTTAATTTTTATGTATGATATGAAGTAAGGGTCCAACTACATTCTTTGCAGGTGGCTATTCAAATTGTCCATTCTTGAGTAATATGTATAGAGACTGATAGTCCCTTCTGTGGGATGTAAGCCCCAGAAAGGCTGAGCTCATGCTTGCTATGTCCTTGGTATTGACCACAGACATACAGGAGTGAATAAATGGATAAATTAATGAATGGATAGTTGGATGTGTAACATTTATACCCTCAAAACTGCAATGAGGGCCGATGTGTCATGAGTCAGAGACTGTCAGTTCTGGCTAGGTATTGATCGAGACCAACCACTTTCCTGGGGAGAACCCCTCTTGGAAAGGCGTGGCTTGTCTTAGCCTCTTTTGATGCAGCTTTGGTGTTGAGAGCTCTTTCCCTACAGAGCTGGTCTCTGGGGAGGGGGTCTCATTGGCCTGAAGGAAAGTTCTTCCTCATACAGAGCTGAAACTTGCCTTCTTATAGCGTCCTCTCTGTCTCCAGCCCCGGATCTGCCCTCTGGGATCTCACCAGGTGTTTCAGTCTCGTCTGCTCTGACCAGCCCTGCAGACTGTGTGATGACGAGGATGGCTGCAGCTTCCTATCCTGCTGACTGAGCAGCCCCTGCTCCCCACAGCGGGGGATCCCAGCCTCTCACATCCCAGCTGCCTCCTCTGCGTCCATCTCAGCTACCTCTGTTCTGCCAAGGGGTAAGCCAGGACTGGACACGGTCCTCCACCGACTGGGGTCTAACCAACCAGCTCAAAGGAAAGCCGGTCCAGGCCCTGCCTTCTTTTGTACCCTTGACCTCTATTAATTTAATCTGAGCTCGCATTAGCTCTTTTTAGTTAGACCCAACACATTGCTTACTCACATAATTATTAACATTATAATATAGTATGTATTGTTATTTATTAACAATATATTAATATTACCGATAACATACTGGAGTATATTAATGATGATGAGCATCACCTAGAGAAAGCTTGCTGTGCACCAGTGTTATGCTCAGTGCTTTATAAACATTTTGTCACTTGATCCTCCATTAGTCATCACTGGACCCATTTTAGAGAAAGCTGAAGTTCAGAGAGGTTAAGCAGCTCATTCAAAGCCATGAAGCTTGAAATTGAACCTGTGTTTGTCTGATTTCAAAGCCCCCGATTATAAGCTCTGGGGTAGCCTGCCTCCAGGTGACTGTCCTCACTGGGGGTGGAGGTGCTGCCCTGCTCTGCCCTCGTATGGCTGGTGCCCAGCCTGGGCCACATCACACCCTAGTCCTTGCTCTGTGCCTTTGAATCTGCCATCCCACATCCCTGCTCTCGTCTCTGTAACTCTGGGCTTCGTTCTGTGTCTCCAGTCTGCCCTTTATGTTCTTATTGACAAAATTCTGACCAGGCATGGATGTACAGAGGCAGAATCCCTCATATTCACTCTTGACCCAGACCAGCCTAAGAAATAATCCCTCTGCTGTCAGCTGGGAGCCCTGCTGATGTGCATCGTCACACCTCCTCGTGGGGTGAAAGCAGTGATCCCCGCAACACTTTTCCTGCCCTGGTGTTTGGTCTATCTTGGAGCACAGCTGCCTGGTGAGGGCATGTGGGGCTCACCTCTGCATTCTGGGGAGGGAACAGGCTGGGAGTATTGTAAAGATAGACTCGGAGACCGGCCAGAGCAGCAGTTGGTCACTGCCCTGCAGACTTGCCTTATGCTCTCCTCCAAGAAGGCACTCCCTGGTCCCACCCTGTCAGCCTGGCCAAGCCCCTGTGGCAGTGAGGGAGTTGAGAACAGCCTGCAGAAGCCTTGAAGACCTCTAAAAAGAAGGGAGGCCCTTGAAACCACTCCGCGAAGTTCATGAGACACATTTTCAAGCTACTAAATGGGCTTTAAGAAGTCATAGAAATTGCTGGTGGTTTCTTTCCAGCCAGTATAGTTTGACCACTTCACTTCACTTCACCTCACTTTACTTCAATTTATTATAACAGATAAACTAGTCATAATTCTCATGTTCTCATCCACTCATTCATTGATTCATTCATTGATTCCTCATTCATCAATTGCTGTATTCATTAAATTATGATTAATTATTATTCTTGTGATCTGATTGTGCCAAGCACCAGGAGAAGAAATCATTTGGCTGCCTTATCCATCTCTGCTGTCTTACATCTTGGGTATTTGTGAAATGTGGCTTCTTGGTGTGGATGTAGAAAAGGTGAAACAATGAAAGACCCACTCATGAGCTTTTTTTTCTTTTTTTCGCTATGGTTAGCATGGCTGTGGTTAGACCAGACTGGGAGATAAAGTATTAGTGTTTGACACTTGGGCCTCATTGACTCCAAGTGAGTATCTGCCTTTTGAAAATTACAGATAAGCCTGCTCTGGAATTTTGAGCAAACATCAATCACAGCATCAAAGCTTTGAACTTTATGTGAAATTATAGCCCGAAGAGAAGGAAGAGGGAGAGGAGCAGCTGGGAAGACTTCCTGGAGGAGGAGTCTTTGAAGGACCCTTCCTTGGTAGAGGGAGCAGACCTACCCTGCAGGGCCCCAGTCGGAGAGAACAGGGAGGCCATTCTAAAGTGTGAGGAAGGACCCTCTTAGAGTCAGGTTTTTCCAGGGATGGGATGGTTCGACTTGGAAAGTAGTGAGATTCCTAATCCAAGAGGTATGTGAGCAGGTGATGAACAGCCAACTAATAGGGAGGCTGCAGAGGGGCTTCCTGTTCTGGGTGGGCAGTTGGAGTGAACTTCACCTTTGAGGTGCTTCCATGATTTGCATCCTAAGCTACTAAAGAGATGTCAAGATTAAATGTGTTACATCACTGCCCCTCCCTAATGCTGAGATGCTCACCCTACAAGGACTCAAAGTCATGACTTTAAGGATGGAAATTATTTATAGGTCATAGTAATAGTGTTCCAACTAATGAATTTACAGTAAAAAGACAGAGTCTGGTATTACCCACCATTTTGTAATATCCAACAAATGAATGGATCTTGGCATTGAGCATCAGTGGGTGCTGACCATCCCAGAAAGAAATGCAGCCAGACTTTATATATTTCTGGTGAAGCAGGACAGCCCCATCTGTCCTCTTGTCAAAGGGGTTTGAGCCGGAGCCTGACTGACTCTCTGGATCCAGCCACAGATTTGAAGGAGGGGCAAAGAACAAATATACATGAGGAATGGTGCTGTGAATTTTCAATCAGCAAAGCCCAGAGTGTGGGTTCTCTGCAGGTCATGGAGCTGGAGTTCTTCAGCTGACAGATAAACTGTCAGGAAAAGTAAGAGATGGAGGTGGAAAGCTGGGGAGGAGGAGAGACCTAAAGGATGTACCAAACATAGCAAATGGGCACAACTAAATGACAGTGTCTAGAGATGTACATTTAAGTGATAAAATTATCAGGAAAAGCAAGAGGGCGATAATTATAAAAGTTAGGATTATGGCTAGTTTTAGGGAAGGGAGAGGACTGTGAGTGGCATGGGGTGCCCAGAGGGGCTCCCGGGGGAGGGGCTGGCGCTGCTCTACTTGTTGATTTTGTTAATCTTACAGGCATGTTCACCTTACAATGATTCATTATGCTGTCTGTTTGCTTTGTGTGGTTTCCTGTTATTTTATAATAAAAAGGTTAAAAAAAGAATAAGTCACATATGTACTATTTTGGTAATCCTCCTTACATGCCAATATGTTGGCAGCATCTCTTCTGCTCTCAGTTAGGTGACCCTGACTGGTGGTGGGCCTCTTTCTTCCAGCCTCCCAGATGTGCTGAAATGTAGAGATTAAAAAAGAACAAAAATGGAGAAAAATGGCTGAGATGGAGAAAAATCATTGCTTAAAAACACCAGTGACAGCAAGAACAAGAAAGAGCCCCATCTGCAAATCCGTATGTCTCCAGTTAAGTGGATGCGTCCCTTCCTAACTAATCCCTATTTGGTTGAGAATCGGTGTGGGTCCAGGTTGGGGAGAGGGGGAGATGGTGGTGGAAGCTGGAGGCCTGTGAGAAACCTGAGGCTGTCTCGTCCTTTCCATCCCAGGGGACCCCCATGCTTTGAAAAGTTGCCCTGGGAAGCTCGGCAGGTCCCCCGGGGCCCTTCAGCCTCCTGGGACAGGTGCTAATCCATTTCCTGTGAGATAAGGCAGAGGAACATATTTAGATAAGAACAAAATCAAGACACTTCCTTAGGGGGAGGTGTAGAAAGTTCTGAAACCTACTCAGTGGCACCAAGGTTTACAGCCTGTTGAGCAGGGAGCCTGATCCTTGTCTTGTGCTGGAGGCAGCACCAGGCCACCAAATAATGTGTGTGTGTGTGTGTGTGTGTGTGTGAATGCTTGTGTGTTAATGAGTGTGTGTGCCTGTACCGGGGGCCCTGGAAGAGATGGGCCTGACTCCTGCCCCCAAGGGCTCAAATAAGGGTTCCCTGGGGTGGGCCAGGCCGGGGGTGCCGTGGAGAAACTCAACTCTGGAAGCTGAAAGGTCTGGCACTGTCCTAAATACTGATGTCTGACTCCACGGAAACTTCAGGACTCCTCCGGTCCTCTGATGTCTCACATGAAAAATGGGGGGTTGTAATAAGATGACCTAGTGGTCCCCCTAGTTTTAACAGTGAGGAACTCTAAACTGGAGGATTTCTCAGGCTCATATTTCTTTGATCTTCATCCTGGGCACCAAAGAGCTTTCTTTCTATGAAAACCTGCGCGTACACCTCAGTCCTGGGGGAGTTGCTGAGCTGCCTTGACACCCAACCTTCTCATTTCTTAGGATCTTTGAAAATAAGACACATCTCAGCTTTCTTGACTTGTTCCCGAAGTCGATGGTGCCCACACACTTTGTGAGAGTTAGAAAAGGTACCCTAACGCACCCTGCCCAGGATGCTCATCATTCAGTTATTGGAGAGGGGATAGTATTGCTATGCAAATTGGACAGGGGAGCTCTTTTTTGCCCTAGAAGATACAGCCTCATGGCAGTACACACAGCCTGCAGAACAGAGCAAGGGCTGAATTTCAGCCTCCACTCATCCCCTTGGCAGGGTGTCTTGGTCAGTGAGTGACTTGTACAACTGTACACAGTAGACTATTTTACTCTCTGTTATTCCTGAAGGGGCCAGACCTCCAGTCTTGCTCCCAAAAAAGAAAACAAACAAGCAGAGAGGAATCTCTAGAAAACTTTCCACATGAGCTTCAGTGCCCAGCACAAGGCCTGGGAGAGAGCAGAAAGCAAAGGGTTTCATGGAACTCTGGTTCAGTGGCCCATTGGTGGGCTGAAGTCCGAGTGGACTGCTGCTGACCTCCTGTTTGTGGAGAAACAGAGTCCAGCACGTGGAGTCTCCCTCAGCTTCCTGCCCTCAGAGCTAGGAATCTAGTTACATTCCTCCCACCACTCCTCCATCCGCACCCTCTCCAGCCACACAGCCCTTCTCTGCATTTTCTGGATTTCTTCCCCTGCTCCATTTCTCCCTTGATCTAAGTCATCTATATTCACTTTCAGGTCTTCTTGAGCATAATATCTTCCAGGGCCAAGGAGAGGCTGAGATGGGGCTTCCCTGACCCTCAACATGGGAGAGATCTGCCTGTTACAAATTCCCATCACTTTCTGCACTTTTTCATGATACTCCATGGATTGGTAATCTACTTCTTCAGTTTCTCTTCTTGCCTGATAGACTGTAGGCTGTTATGGACAAGGGTGGTGCCTGCTGTGTTCGTTTGCTGCAGCCTCAGTGCCTGGGTCCCAGCCTGCACGTGGGCAGGGCGTGGGGGTGGGCAGTTGTGGTCTATGGCTGAATGGATCAGTGTCCTTGCAAGGGAACGGAGGGATAACTGAATTTGTAAGTGGATCCTTTGAGCTCCTGTGTCTTGCTTACCTGCAACATGGATCCCTGGACCCCTCAAAGGTGAGAAATGGGAGAACACACAGCTCATCAAGGTTCATCCTGCTACTCTACAGCTTAGGAGACAGACCCGAAGAGTGTAAAGGAGGAGGAGCCCACCTGAAGTCACTCAGCCAGAGAATGGCAGAACCTGGGTTTCATCCTGGCTCACGGCCTGTGGGAGAGACTGTCTAAGGGACAAGTTCTTACCAGCAGCTCCCCCCACGTGCATAGCACTTTACAGTTTTCATAAAGCCATCACTGCACCTCACACCAGGTCTGTAAGGCAGGCAGGCCATGCACGCTGGGTTATCCTCAGCATTCAGGTAGAGAACCTGAGCCCAGTGCCTCTTGTGTGTGGCTGGGATTGCTTCTTCCCTCCCGGCTCCCTGGAGAAGAGCATCTCAGAGGACAGTGTGAGCGAGGGGCCGTGAGACCTAGGCATCACCAACCTTGTGCTAAACCTGCCTTTGAAAGTGTGTGTGTGTGTGCCTGTGTGCATGTGTGCGTGTTTGTGTGTGTGCGTGCGTGTGAAATGGGGGCAGTGACTGCCTCAGCTGAGGTGGAAGGGGAGGCTGAGTCAGGCATGGTAGGACTTAGAATCCAGGAGAGTGAAGTTGGGTTTCCCCAGCAACAGAAGGGAAGCCATGGATGGCGTTTGACCCAGGGAGTGACACGCTCAGAGTGGGTTTTGGGAGCAACATCCCAGTGGTACAAGTGAGGACTGATGGGTGTGAGTCTGAGGCAAGTGTGGGGGGAGATGTGAGGATAGTTTCTCTCTTTTGTTGGGTGGGTGCTGGCAGGTTGCCGGGCAGGACAGGAGGAGGGGTGGCGTGGGTGACATCTCCGAACACCACCAGCCTTTGGCCTGTGGAGGAACAGTGAGCTCCTACTTTGGAGCCGTGAAGCAACAGGCCATCATCTGGCCTGGGACTGGGCTGCCCAGCTACACGCTCTGCTCCCGCACCAGGGGCAGCCGTCTCCGCCAGGGGCAGCCCCTGCGAAGAGGAGAAAGCCAGGCCCGGCTAGGGTGGCAGGGGGCAGGGGGCAGGGCGGGCACTGCTGGAACACATGTGGAGGCTAGGGAGAAGTCTCGAGGGTCACCCTTATCAGTGTTGGCCACGGGCACCCACGGAAAGTGAGACAAACAGAGGGGTACTCAGAGGAGGTGTGTAAGAGTGTGAGGTTGTATGTGTGTGAACAAGAGGAGGCATGTGACACTGAGTGTAGCTGAGTGGGAGATCATGCACAAGCATAAAACTGTGTAGTGATTGCGTGTGTGTGTGTGGTGAATGTGAGCACGTGTGTGTCACCTGTGTGGGCAGCTGTGAGATTCTGTGCTGTGTGTGTACACCCAGGAACAATGCAGGGGCTGGGAGGGCTGGAGGTGAGGGGCCAACTCCGAGCCAGAGGCCCTTCTCAGCGGTCAGAGCGTGTCAGCGCCGTCAAAGCCCTCAGAGCTCCTTCCTCCTGGATGAACGCTGACCTCAGTCTGCAGCAGGACCATGGCGGTCCGAGCTGGCCCTGTGGTTCCGCCTCCCTGCCAGGGCTCTGTCCTTCCCACACAAAGCCAACCTATGCTGCTCCCACCACGTAGCTGGACCCAGGATGGGGGCAAAGGGACTCCAGAAAGCCTCGCCAAGCCAGCGACTTCTGGAGCTGGCGGCAGCCCTGGCTGTTGGCTCCGGCAGGGACTTCAGTTCCAATTTGGCTCTCTGAGTGAAGGAGACAGCCCAGTGCTCATAGCAAAACAAAACGAAATAAAGCCTTGACTGGAGGGCAGGCGGCATGGTCCAGAGGCCCAGCTCTGTCACAGACCTGCTGTGTGACCTTGAGGAGGCCCCTTGCCCTCTCTGGATGATGGATTAACATGAATGTTTCTCACTTTGAGCGCAGAATGAACAAAGAGGTTTATCTGATCCCCAAACTCCGGAGGAGAAATCCTGTGGTCCAGTTGAACAAGATTATTTCTAAGCTCCTGAGGACAGAGGAGCCTGGCAGGCTACAGTCGATGGGGTCGCAAAGAGTCAGCACGACTGAGCAACTAAGCACAGCACAGGGGGCAGGTACTGAGTGGGATCCGGCCAGGACAGGCACACAGTAGGGCCTCAAGACGTGCTTGTTGAGCAGGAGTGGTGAGTCCCGTCCTCCCCGGGAAGGCCGCTGGGTCTGTGCTCCAGGGGAAAGGGCTGAGGACAGACCTCCACCCCAGGCTGTGGAGACAAAGGGAGAAGGGGAGGCAATGCCGCTGCGAGCCCTCAGGGTGTCTTTGTGCCAGCTAGAAAAGACGCTCCCTAGGGTTGGCGCATCATAGTAACAAAGGGACCCGCGAAGGTTCTGCGAGCACCTGCCAGATGCCAGGGAAGGCCCGGGGCGCTTTCGATTAAACCCCCACTATGGCCCTCTGATCCAGGCGTGGGGAGGCATGGTCAGCCCCCGCGGAGCGACGAGGCAGTGGAGGCACCGCGGGGAGGAACGCGGAGGAGCCGGCCTCACGCCTCACACCCCGGCGGGAGCAACCGCCGGCAGCGCCCTCGCGCCCCCCGTGCGGCCACCAGCCCAGTGCTGACCTGCCCGGGCAGGGCCGAGGATTTTCACAGTGCAGCTTCACGAGAGAGAGAGAGCGCGGGATTAAGAGGAACTGCTCGGGTGGGCCCGAGCCAGGGGCCGGGGGGAGGCCGGGCGGAAACCCAAAACCTCCGCAGCTGTTTCCAGTTTGCCGCGCGGGCGGCGTGGGGCGCAGTGAGGACGGCGCGCACCTCCCAGCCGCTCCCGGCCGTCACTGAGGGTCCCTCTCTTGTCCTCCGGCTCCGTGACTCTCAGTCTGTCTCCCGTTTTCTCTCACGTTTCTTTCCGTCGCGGAATCCAGGAAATCACTGAGGTCTCTGGTCCCTGCCTGCTCTCCCCCTCCTTGCTCCCGGCGCCTCCACAGTGCACCGCCCACCCGCCCGTGCAGGCTCTGCTGCCAGGTACGGAGTGGCTGAGAAAGCCCAGGGCTCAGAGCCCAGCGTCAGGACGGTAGAGTGGCAGAGTGCCTGCACCGGAAGACATGCCAAGGGCTCTGGGGACGTGCTTCCCTTCCTGGCCTCGCTCTGCTCCTCTATACCCTACACCTTCCTTTCCTGGGCATCTCCACCACCTCCTTCCATCCTCTCCACTCCCTACCCACCAGGCTCACAGCCGGGGAGTGTCCAAGAAGGATGAGGTTCCGACGCTAACTTCACACTCCAGGCAGAAGCAGGAAATCTCTGCTTCCCCAGGATCTCGAGGCTTGGTGTCCAAGAGCCCATCCGCGGAGACATGTCAGATAGTGAGGAAGGCAGTAGGAAAGGAGTGAGAACCTGAGCTCTGGGGTGGGACAGAGCTGGGCGCAGATTCAGCTTCACTGCTTCCTAGCGGCTCTCTCTTGAGCAGGACACCCTGAGCCTCAGCTGTAAAATGGGTGGTTCTGGGCAGGGAGCAGGCACAGTGCCTGGTGCTGAATAGGATTTAGGTTATAGGAGCTGGTGCTCCATCCCTCGCCAGCCCGAGACTCCATACGACCTCAGCACCACCTCAGCACCACGCTCATGTTCTAACACTCTCCATGGCTCCCCAGCACCTATAGAATCAACCCCACCCTCCTGCCCCACCTTTTGGCAGTCTAGGCTTTCCACTATGACTGCCAAACCTACCTTTGAAGTTCTTATCTTGTAAACACTTGAGAGAAGCTGAAGTAACATACTCAGCTGTCTCCCACTGCCTTCACCGTCCCCCTACCCTGCCTCCCCCTGCTGCAGCCTTCCCTAGGAGCCCTTTCCACTGCCTCCCACTTGTTCTCATATTTATATCACTTAAGTTCTGTAAAGCCTTCCATGATGTCTTCTGTTGCCGTCAGCCAGAAGAGGGCATTTAGTCGCTGCTTCACTTGACCTTCTTGAGGCTTCCCTGCTGGTTCAGACAGTAAAGAATGTTCCCACAATGCGGGAGATCTGGGTTTGATCGCTGGGTTGGGATGATCCCCTGAAGAAGGGGATGGCTACCCATTCCAGCATTCTTGCCTGGAGAATCCCATGGACAGAGGAGGCTCGCAGGCTACAGTCCACAGGGTCGAAAAGAGTCAGACATGACTGAGTGCCTAACACTTTCTCTTCACTTTTCACTTGACCATGCAGCTTTACAGAGGACCAACTTGGTGCCAGGCCCTGGGCACAGAGAAAAGAGCCTGAACAGCCATGTTCCAGTGTGGGGGCTGGGGGATGAGCTTCACTCATGGCATTTGAACAGAGCAGGAGATGTGCCAGAAGAGGAGCACCAGGGAAGGTAGAGCTGAGGGCAGGTGACAGGGGCTCCCAGTGGGTACACTTCTTACCCCTGCAGGCCTGCCCACCCAGCCCTCATCACTTTTCAGCTAACTGACAGTGCTCTTCCCTGAGTAAGCTTAGAGTTTAGATTCTAACCTACAGGCCAGATGCTGAGGCCTCTGGTCACCACTTAGGAAGGAACACTTATCACAAGCAGGGTCACCAGCTCCCACTTGCCAACCTCCAAGTCAAGGAACTCAGTATTACCAAAGGAAGAGGAGGGAAGAGTCAGTTACAGCTGTATTGGAGTGTTGCTTCTGTTACTTCCTAGCTTTTAAACCTTAATCAGTTCTTTTTTTTTTTTTTTTTGGCTGCACTAGGTCTTCACCTAGAGCCAGACATCCTGGAATGTGAAGTCAAGTAGGCCTTACGAAGCATCATTACAAAAAAAGCTAGTGGAGGTGATGGAATTCCAGTTGAGCTGTTTCAAATCCTAAAAGATGATGCTGTGAAAGTGCCACACTCAATATGCCAGCAAATTTGGAAAATTCAGCAGTGACCACAGGACTGGAAAAGGTCAGTTTTCATTCCAATCCCAAAGAAAGGCAATGCCAAAGAATGCTCAAACTACCGCACAATTGCACTCATCTCACACGCTAGTAAAGTAATGTTCAAAATTCTCCAAGCCAGGCTTCAGCAATATGTGAACCATAAACTTCCAGATGTTCAAGCTGGTTTTAGAAAAGGCAGAGGAACCAGAGATCAAATTGCCAACATCTGCTGGATCATCGAAAATGCAAGAGAATTCCAGAAAAATATCTATTTCTGCTTTATTGACTATGCCAAAGCCTTTGACTGTGTGGATCACAATAGACTGGAAAATTCTGAAAGAGATGGGAATACTGGATCACATGACCTGCCTCTTGAGAAATCTGTATGCAGGTCAGGAAGCAATAGTTAGAACTGGACATGGAACAACAGACTGGTTCCAAATCGGGAAAGGAGTATGTAAAGGCTGTATATTGTTACCCTGCTTATTTAACTTTTATGCCGAATACATCAAGGGAAATGCTGGGCTGGATGAAGCACAAGCTGGAATCAAGATTGCCAGGAGAAATATCAATAACCTCAGATATGCAGATAACACCACCCTTATAGCAGAAAGCAAAGAACTAAAGAGCCTCTTGATGAAAGTGAAAGAGGAGAGTGAAAAAGTTGGCTTAAAGCTCAACATTCAGAAAACTAAGATCATGGCATCTGGTCCCATCACTTCATGGCAAATAGATAGAGAAACAGTGGAAACAGTGGCAGACTTTATTTTTGGGGGCTCCAAAATCACTGCAGATAGTGATTGCAGCCATGAAATAAAAAGACGCTTACTCCTTGGAAGGAAAGTTATGACCAACCTAGACAGCATATTAAAAAGCAGAGACGTTACTTTGTCAACAAAGGTCCTTCTAGTCAAGGCTATGGTTTTTCCAGTAGTCATGTATGGATGTGAGAGTTGGACTATAAAGAAGGCTGAGGGCTGAAGAATTGATGATTTTGAACTATGGTATTGGAGAAGACTCTTGAGAGTCCCTGCAAGGAGACTGCAAGGAGATCCAACCAGTTCCTCCTTAAGGAGGTCAGTCCTGGGTGTTCATTGGAAGGACTGATGACGAAGCTGAAACTCCAATACTTTGGCCAGCTGATGTGAAGAGCTGACTTGTTTGAAAAGACCTTGGTGCTGGGAAAGATTGAAGGCGGGAGGAGAAGGGGATGACAGAGGACAAGATGGTTGGATGGCATCACTGACTCAATGCACAAGAGTTTGAGTAAACTCCGTGAGTTGGTGATGGACAGGCAGGCCTGGAGTGTTGCAGTCTATGGGGTCTCAAAGAGTTGGACACGAATGAGCGACTGAACTGAACTGAGGTCTTCATTGCAGCCCAAGGGTTTTCTCTAGTTGCTGCTCTCAGGCTTTGTTGCCCTGGAGCATGTGGGATCTTTTTAGTTCCCCTCCCAGGGATTGAGCTGATGTCCCCTGCATTGGAAGGTGGATTCTTTATCATAAGACCACCAGGGAAGTCCCCTTAAATCTCTTTAAGCTGAAGTTTCTCCTTTATGGAAAATAGGGATAAAGGAGATAATAAAGAACAATGGTTCTGAAACTCTAGTATGCATCCCCTGGTGTGGGAGGGGAGCATCTTAAAACAAGCTATTGGGCCCCACCCACACAAATTCTGATCTGGTCAGTTCAGTTCAGTCACTCAGTCTGACTCTTTGTGACCCCGTGGACTGCAGCACACCAACCTTCTCTGTCCATCACCAACTCCTGGAGTTTACTCAAACTCATGTCCATCGAGTTGTTGATGCCATCTAACCATCTCATCCACTGTCATCCCCTTCTCCTCCCACCTTCAGTTCTTCCCAGTATCAGGGTCTTTTCCAGTGAGTCAGTTCTTCATATCAGGTGGCCAAAGTATTGGAGCTTCAGCTTCATCATCAGTCCTTCCAAGGAACTGATTTCCTTTAGGATGGACTGGTTGGATCTCCTTGCAGGGACTCTTCAGAGTCTTCTCCAACACCACAGTTCAAAGCATCAATTCTTCAGCACTCAGCTTTCTTTATAGTCCAACTCTCATATCCATACATGACTACTGGAAAAACCATAGCTTTGACTAAACAGACTTTTGTTGGCAAAGTAATGCCTCTGCTTTTTAATATGCTGTCTGGGTTGGTTATAGGTTTTCTTCCAAAGAGCAAGTGTCTTTTAATTTCATGGCTGCAGTCACCATCTGCAGTGATTTTGGAGCCCTGATCTGGTAGGTTTGGGGAAATCATTTGCATTTCTAATACACTCTCAGGTGGTGGCTGTTGCTGCCAGTCCGCAGCCTGTGCAGCCCTGCCTGGCACTGGATATAGAAACCATGGGCCAGCACTCTCATAGTTGCTGTTACAGTGTGTTACAGGTGTCTGGTGCTCTCACCCAGCTGCCCTCCTTGGGGCAACCCTGGTTTGTCTCTTTCAACCTGACTTGGCCCATATTACCTGGCTGGGCTGTGGGCAGCAGACACTCTCCAAGCGCCAGAATAAAAAAAAAAATATTTTATTTGGCTACGCTGTGCAGCATGTATGATCTTAGCTCCTAGGCCAGGGATCAAACTCACACCTCCTGCATTGGAAGATGAAACCTTAAACGCTGGACCACTAGGTGAGTCTGTTTTTAAGTTTTTTTTTTTTTTTTAAAGCAAAACCTTTTGTCCTTGAAGCACCTTTATTCTGTGAAGCTATGAAAATTGCATGGATGTTTATTTAAAATTTGGCAAAGGAACTACTGTACATCCCCAGTATATGAACCTGCAAGTTGTGAGCTTTCAGAGATGCGGTCATGCTTGCTCTCTGTCTCCTATTACTGATGATCTTTCAGCTCCACCATCTCCCACCTCCTCTCCTCCTTCAGTTAGTAACTCTTCTTGCTGTTTTCTTGATGCCAGTCCCTGTATCCCAGTTGTATTGTACTACTGTACTATTTAAGGTACTGCACTATAAAATTTAAAATGCTTCCATTTTTTGTGTTTGTTCATTTTTTAATGTATTATTTGTGTGAAAAGTATTATAAAGCTATTATAGTACAGTACCATGTCATCAATTGTGTTAATTGGGCATCTAGGCTAACTTTGTTGGGTTTGCGAACAGACTGAACTTACAAATGCCCTCTTGAAATGGAACTCATTCATATGTAGGGGACTTAAAGAAGACTCTGTTTTTGTTCAGAAAAATATGACCCCAAAATGTCTACCACAAAAGATATTTCAGTTTAGTTCAGTTCAGTCACTCAGTTGTGTCCAACTCTCTGCGACCCCATGAACAGCAGCACGCTAGGCCTCCCTGTCTATCACCAACTCCCAGAGTTTACCCAAACTCATGTCCATTGAGTCAGTGATGCCATCCAGCCATCTCATCCTCTGTCGTCCCCTTCTCCTCCTGCCCTCAATCTTTCCCAGCATCAGGATCTTTTCAAATGAGTCAGCTCTTCCCATCAGCTGGCCAAAGGATTGGAGTTTCAGCTTCAACATCAGTCCTTCCAATGAACACCCAGGACTGATCTCCTTTAGGATGGACTGGTTGGATCTCCTTGCAGTCCAAGGGATTCTCAGGAGTCTTCTCCAACACTACAGTTCAAAAGCATCAATTCTTCGGTGCTCAGCTTTCTTTATAGTCCAACTCTCACATCCATACATGATGACTAAAGTCACCGTTAAGCTTTCACCGTTAAGCTTATAAGCCTCCCTGTCTCAAAGGCCAGGCAGAAGAATGTGTCCTCAGGGCTCAGGGATGGGTGGGGCCTACCTAGGTGCTCCTCCACCCCACCCCCGCGCCTCCCCGGGGAGTTTTTAGATTTGGCTTCAGGGCCTGTGACTCTGGTTCCTGGGTTTTATTAATTGAGGGAAATGTGTGTAAGAGTGGTGTTGCCTTGTGTGTTTGTGAGTCAGTGTGTGCCAGTGTGAGTGCGCACGGGCGTGCGTGTGAGTGTGTGTGTGAGATACCTGGCGGGTGTATCTGACTTCATGCAGCATATGCGGGGTTGATGTGGGTCCTGGGAGCCTTGATGGGGACTTCGGAAGTTTTGTGAAGCCCTGTGTGGGTTACAGGCCTCTTTGGGTGTTTGTTGTGGGTTTGTGGGAGGCTCTGTGTGTTGGGACTCTGTTGCAAAGCTGACTGGGCCCTGATTAGGACACTAAACAAATACAAGAAACATCTGATCCTCTTATGACCCCAGAGTTGAGGTTTGGGTTGATTAAAAAGGCAACAGTTGGAAAACAGACCATCAAACGAGGCCATTTCTGACCACTTTTTCTTTAAAAAGAATCCAGGCCCAAATGACAGTGTAATTGATGGGAGAGTTCTGGTTTTCACAGGGGACATCTCTCTCCAGGAAGACAAGCGCTCAGAGCCAGTTCCAGAGTCAGGAGCCCTGAGCCCTGAGGACACATTCTTCTACCGCTCCACTCTCGGCTCAGCAGCCCCCACAGTCAGGCTTTGAGGTGATGCCCTGATGTGCTGGAAAGATCCGGGTTCAACACATCTCATGCAACACAGATCGGGGTTCAAACCCCAGCTGTGTCGTTCACTTGCTATGCGACTTTGGGCAGGTATATTCCTCTTTGGCCTTAGTTTCCTATCTGTAGGCTGGGCAAGGATATCATCTTGCAGGGTTATTAAGGGAATGAAGGACCCAATGTGTGTGCAGCACAGTTTCTGGAACATAGCAGGCATTTAATAAATAGATGCTCACTCACTGAGCTAGTTATTCTCTTTTTTCCCCCACCCTCTCTATGACTCTTCCCAGTCCATCCTCTGCTTTGTTCTGTGCCCCAGGAGTTTGATGCTATTAACTGCATTACCTGAAGTGCCTTGTCTCAGAACTTCCTGTTGTATTCAACCCATAGAAGACTCCAGCAAGAGCTGGAGGGCTGGGGAGAGAAAGCCAAGCTATTCATTGCTTCCCTCCCTGTCAAGCAACCCCTCTCTCATGCCTGTATCTCTCACTGGTACCTCCTTTGAGGGAATAGAAATGGTAAAGTCTGGTCCCTGGAGACTTCACCAAACCATATTGGTTCCTTGACACCTGCCCACACCTCTGTAAAAGACCTTCATTAAATCCCCAACAGTTAACCCTCTGGTTGAGCCATCTATTTCTGGTAGGGAACTTAATGGACACACTCACTCATCACTCATCCTGGTTTGGTCTGTACTTTATCCCTTCAGGATCTGCAGAAGAGATAAAAATGAATTCAGTGGATTTGTGTGAGCTCAGATTGTCATGATTGAAATCTGGCTTCTCATTTTGCCAGTGGGAGAAAAAGAGGCCCAAAGCAGGACAGGACAAAGTCATATCACAGAGAAAGAGAGTGACCAAATGGAATGAGAACTTCGGACTCTTATCTCCCCAACCCCACGGACCCACTGATAATAGCCTCAGTTTTTTATTAGACTCTGCATGTGTATTACTGCTTACTTGTGTCATGAGTTTAGTCTCTGACAATATTGCAAATCATTTAGGGCAGAAATATTGACATATTCTAAATAAAACCAAAGCCTCACAGTGTTCCCTTCATGTGGTGACACTCAATGCGTGGTTTGTTTAATTAACAAACACCTCTATCATATTATAATAATAGCTATCATTTGTTCAGTGCTTCCTATGGGTCAAACATTAAGTTAACTATTTTATATACATATTCTCATCTAAGTCTCATTTTGTAGACAGAAATTCTGAAGCACAGAGAAGTAAACTAGAAGTAAGCTAACTTCCTCAAGTCCTGGAATTAGTAAGTGGCAGACATGGGGCTCTTCGAAGCACTTTCTTCCCCTATCTCCTTACGATATGTCAAAATCTACGTTAGATAAACAGAGACATGGCCTCTGTTCTCAGGGAGTTCATGACTGAATGGGGAAGATGTGTGTGGAAAGGTATCCTGGAAACACACAAACCCAAACACACCTGATACCTGACAAGATGACAAAATAAGGCCAGATGCTGCATCCCTCCCCCAGACTGAGCCTTGAAAATGCCGAAGATTCATTGAGATATGGGTTGTTTCAGATGATAAAGACTGTGAGAACCCCCTGGGGATGTATTGAGAGAAGGTGGTAGGATCCTGGAGGTGTGAGGGGTGGGCAGAATCCTGAAGCAGGGGAGTGAGGGGCCATGGGTGGAGGCAGGCTGGGGAGAAGATTACATAGCATCCTTGAGTCTCTCTCATAATATCCCTGATGTCCACAATGTCCCTGCCCATCCTGTTGCCACTGCGGAATAGATAAGGCCAGTGACGGTGATGCAACACTTTACAGGATTGGCCCCTAGGCACCCCTCCTCCTTAGTCGCTGCCAGGCCTTACCCTGACATGTAGATGAGTGCACCAGAGGGAGACAGTTAATGGACCAGAAGGCTCAAGAATTTAAAGCAAACATGCAAGTGTCTCCAAAGAGATAAAGTAGGATATAGGGGGCATGGCGTAGGTTCAAGTAGTTGTTGGAGGAGAAACAAGGGGAGATCCTAGATATGAAGGAATTTATCACCAAAAATCTTCTGCAACACCTTCTAAAGGAAATATTTGGGAAGAAAGATATTGAACCCAGAAGGAAGGAATGTGTTGGGAAAAAAAGCTGCAAAAGCAAAAGTAAATATGAATTTATACACTGTGTCAAATAATAATTGTATAAAGTTAAAATTATTACCAATTTAGGGGTAAAATCAAGGTAGAACACAAATTCTATATAGTGATATCATTTAAGAAAGGAGAAAGAGTGATTTAAGTTGAAGCAGTCTAAAGTCTTCATAGTTGGAGGGGAGGGAAAATATTTCAATATAAAAATTTTTTAAATAAGTTTAGCTTTTAAAAAGTATGCATTAAAATTTTAAGAGTAACTAGTAAAAAAAAGTAAAACTAAAAAACCTGTTATTCAGTAAAGGTAAAAACAAATTAAAGAAAAGCGTTGATTAATTCTAAAGAAGATAGAGAAAATTAAAAAGGAAGCAGAAGATAAAAAAGGAAAACAGGAAGCAGAAAATGACATTGTAGAATTAAACCCAAATACAGCAGGAACCCCAGTAAATGAGCTAAAATCTCCAGTTAAAAGGTAAGGATTTCATGTTAGGCAAAAATGAAGAAAACAACTCTCTGGCCATACCCTGGCTGGATGTTATTCACCCAAGATACCTTTAAAACATACAGACTCAGAAATAGTGAAAATAAAAGGTATTAAAAAGATGTTGTGAAGATAGATAAGATTGATGAATGGTTCCTGAATTGCCAAATCCATCAATATTTATTAATGACACATTGTAATCAGTTGTGTCAACTTCATAAATGCAAAGATTTTATAGCACTTTAAAAGCTACTAACTCAATCTCAAATACTAGCAAATTAAAAGTGAAAACAATTATCTTAATGGATTTAGAAAAAGCATTTGGTAAAATTTTGTAGCTGTTTATGATAAGAATCTCACTCAACTATTATAGGAAGGGGTATTTCATAACAGATAAATGACTTCTACCAGGAATTAGGCAAGGATGTCTGCTCTACAACTTCTATTCAACATTGTACTAGAAGTCCTAGCCAGAATATTAA
Organism: Antilocapra americana; assembly: GCA_007570785.1. NCBI lineage: Eukaryota > Metazoa > Chordata > Mammalia > Artiodactyla > Antilocapridae > Antilocapra > Antilocapra americana. The sequence goes on from ML663016.1 coordinate 928,857, forward strand.
GGCAAGACAAAGAACTATAAACCAGACTGTGAGTGATTATGATAGAATATAGTGATCTATATAGGAATCTAGAGCATCTGCAAACAAACTATTAAAATGAACAGGAGCTCAGCAGATTTTCTGAATAAAAATAACACCAATATACAAAAATCAGTTGTGTTCTTATATGCCACAGCAAAGTATTAAAGATGAAATTTTAAAAAGGTTGCATTTATGATGTAAATGAAAACAAGGTACTTAGGAATAAATCTAACAAAAGATGTAAGACATACTTTAGTAGATAATTATGAAATTTAATTTTGAGGTAATAAAATCCAACTAAATGGCTTCCCCGGTGGCTCAGTGGTAAAGAACCCACCTGCCAATGCAGGAGATGCAGGAGACATGGGTTCAATCCCTGGGTCAGAAAGATCACCTTGGAGGAGGAAATGGCAACCCACTCTGGGATTCTTGTTGAGATAACCCATGGACAGACGAACCTGGTGGGCTATAGTCCATGAGGTTGCAGAGTTGGACACAACTGAGAGATTGAGCGCACACGTACACACACACACACACACACACACAAATGGAGAGTTATGGAAACAACCCAAGGGTCCATCAATGGATGAATGGATGGTGTGTGTGTGTGTGTGTGTGTGTGTGTGTGTGTGTGTGTGTATGCTGCTGCTGCTGCTAAGTCGCTTCAGCCATGTCTGACTCTGTGCGACCCTATGGACAGCAGCCCACCAGGCTCCTCTGTCCACAGGATTCTCTAGGCAAGAGTACTGGAGCCGGTTGCCACTTCCTTCTCCAGTGTGTGTGTATGCATACATTGAAAGGAAAAGTAATCTTGACATTTGTGACAGCATGGGTGGCATTATACTAAGTGAAATAAGTCAGATGGAGAAAGACAAATACTGTATACATGTAGCCCAAACAAAACAGAAACAAGCTCAGAGATACAGAGAACAGACTGGTGTTTGCCAGAGGTGGGGAGGTGGGGGGAGTGCAGTGGGTGAAGGGGGTCAAAGACACAAACTTCTAGCTATCAAATAAATGTTATGGGAATTTAATGTACTCCATGGTGTCTATAGCTAATAGTACTATATTACGTGGGGACTTCCCTGGTGGCTCAGCGGTAAAGAATCTGCCTGCCAAGCAGAAAATGCCAGTTTGATCTCTGAGCCGGGAAGATCCCCTGGAGAAGGAAATGGCAACCCACTCCTGTATTCTTGCCTAGGAAATCCCATGGATAGAGGAGCCTGGTGGGCTACAGTCCATGGGGTCGCAAAAGAGTTGGACACGACTTGGTGACTAAACAGCAACAGCAACACTATATTACATATTTGAAAGTTGCTAAGAGAATAGATCTTTAAAGTTCTTATCACAAGAAAAAAATTTTTTTGTAACTATGTATGTGACTGATGTTAACCAGTCATATTGTGATCATGTTACAACGTATACAAAGAACAAATCACTGTACCTGAAAATAATATAATGTTATGTGTGAATTACATCTCAATTTGAGAAACATAAGTTTGGAAGGACAATATATAAAACAAACAAACCACTTCCTAAAGCTGCCCAAATTTTATTCTAAGGTATTAAGATAAATATGTGAAAAGACATATCATATTAATGGGTAGGAAGAATCAATGTCATAAAAATATCAATTTTCTCTAAATTAATAAGACATTTATTGAAATTAAACCTAAAAGCTCAACATCATGTGTGCATAAATTTTTTGGCTGTGCCACGTGGCATGTGGGATCTTAGTTCCCCAACTAGGGATTGAACCTGTTCCTCCTGTACTGAAAGCATGGAGTCTTAACCACTGGACCACCAGGGAAGTCCTTGTGTGTGGAACTTTTAAAAAGCTTGTTCTAAAACATATATGGAAAGTTGAGATTTAGAAACAGTTAAGAAACTATTGAAGAAAATGAAAAGGCAGCTAAATTTTCCCTAGCAAAAAGTAAACCTTATTTTAAAACCTTTGTAATTAAGACATTGTGTCCATCTGGAATAGATATGGTTGTGTAAAGCAGCATTTTTTTCTCCTTCTCCTAGAAACCATCCAAAATCAACAAAAAGAGTGAAAAAATAAACACTATTTTTGGCAAAACGTGAGGACAGGTATTATCCAAGACTTCAAAATATGTGTAAGAACAGTCCAAAGAAGCTGAGATTAGGAAGAAAATAAATAGGAGGAAATGAAGAGAAAGCAGCTCAGAGAAAGATTCCTTTGATGAAATAGCCTGGCAAACACATTCTTCTGAAGAGTAAGGGATATATCTGGAGAGGGAAAAACTGTATCTCCTGCTTTCAGGTGCAGTGACAGGAGTGAAATGGGATGAGGGAATGCCTTCTTGGAACTGAGTTACCTGAAAAAGCTAAGAAGCCAGAGCTACCCAAGAAGCATAAGGATGAAATCCTTTGTGGAAGCAATTTGTTTTGTGGCAGCAGAGAAGAGACTGTTTCTTGTGAAAACCAGCCATGCTGGAATTCTATCTTACTACCCGCTTTCTTCACCTGACCAAAGCATCTTTCTGTTCATGGAAAGTCCAAGAAAGCTGACTTCAACTCATCTAATTCTAACAAGAATTTTTGGTGCTAATATAAGGAGAAATAAAAAAAAGTCTAACAAAGTATCACTAAAATGATATTATAGGAAAAGGAGAGAAAAAACTCAGAAAAGTTTATTAAATGGCAAAGACTTCTTCCTAGAGAAAGTTATTGCAGAGCAGATGAAGGTTGGGAGCAAAACATTTTATCATGAATTTTAAAATCTTGATAAAGCAATTATTTCTATGAAACACAACAGCAAAGCAAAGATGAAAGAACCCAGGGAAGTACAAAGTCATAGGAGAAAATAACACATGAACTGGTAAAATAAAAGAAAGGAATAGAAGAAAAAAAAAGTCATTTGGATATGAAGACAGCTTAGAAAGAACACAAAGGATAATGGATGTTAAAAAATACAGTAAGTGACCTAGGGAATAAAGATGAGAAAAAATAAACAAAATGAAACAGAGATATATTTTTAAAAAAGGATTTAGAGAAAATGATTAATATAGAAAATAGACAATGAAGATCCAACTTGTGTACTTTTGGAGTCCTCAGAGCTGAAGAACCTCTTGATGAGGGTAAAAGAACAGAGTGAAAAAGCTAGCTTGAAACTCAACATTAAAAAAACTAATATCATGGCATCTGGTCCCACCACTTCATGGCAAATAAAAGGGAAAAAAGTGGAAGAAGTGACAGATTTCATTTTCTTGGGCTCCAAAACTCATTGCAGATGCTAACTGCAGCCATGAAATTAAAAAACACTTGTTCCTTGGAAGGAAAGCTATGAGAAACATATGACAAACATAGACAGTATATTAAAAAGCAGAGACCTCACTTTGCCACCAAAGTCCACATAATCAAAGCTGTGGTTTTTTCAGTAGTTATGGATGATGAACTTCCCTGGTGGCTCAGATGGTAAAGCGTCTGCCTACAATGCAGGAGACCTAGGTTCAATCCCTGGGTTGGGAAGATCCCCTGGAGAAGGAAATGGCAACCCACTCCAGTACTCTTGCCTGGAAAATCCCATGGACGTAGGAGCATGGTAGGCTACAGTCCATCGGGTCGCAAAGACTCAGACACGACTGAGCGACTTCACTTATGTATGGATGTAAGAGTTGGACCATAAAGAAAGCTGATGCTTTCAAATTGTGGTGTTGGAGAAGTCTCTTGAGAGTCCCTTGGACAGCAAGGAGATCAAATCAGTCAATCCTGAAGGAAATCAACTCTGAATATTCACTAGAAGGACTGATGCTGAAGCTCCAATACTTTGGCCACCTGATGTGAAAAGCCAAATCATTGTAAAAGACCCTGATGCTGAGAAACATTTAGAGCAAGAGGGGAAGAGGGCAATAAAGGATGAAATGATAGGAAGGCATCATCAACACAATGGACTTGAGTTTGAGCAAATTCCAGGAGATAGTGAAAGACAGGTAAGCTTGGCATGCTGCAGTCCATGGGATCACAAAGAATCAGACACTTAGGGGCTGAACAACAACAAAAACAAGCAACCAAAATAATTGCACCCAACAAATATTTAAAAATTTAACTCAGGAAAAATTTTCATAAGACAAGGTCAATTTGATTCTATATATTTATCCAGAATGAGAAAATCAGGGCAGAGCTTAGTGAGTTTACTCTACTTCTAAAGATAAAGAGTATTTTGGTAACCCAGGTAAGTTTGGGTCATGTATAAGAGGAAAAAAGAATCTGAATAGACTTAGTCTTATTCAAGTTAACTTTTCATGTTATCAGGCAGTGGAATGATATCTACAGGAAAGAAAATAACACCTTCAAAGAAAGAAAATGAGGCCCCAAAATTGTTTTATACATCCAACGAACCTTCAATTAATAGCTCTTTAATTTTAAAGGCTCAGTTTAGTTGAGTCGTTCAGTCGTGTCCAACTCTTTGGGACCCCATGAACCGCAGCACACAAGGCCTCCCTGTCCATCACCAACTCCTGGAGTTTACCCAAACTCATGTCCATTGAGTCGGTGATGCCATCCAACCATCTCATCCTCTGTCGTCCCCTTCTCCTCC
>ML663016.1:943441-970416 GCA_007570785.1 Antilocapra americana
AAAAAAAAAAAAAAGGGTATAAAAAAGTTTTAAAAATTTAAAAGATGTTCCTAGTACAGTTATAACTAAGGCTTTCTCTGGTGCTGATGCGTACTGGGAGGGGTCAGTTTATTTTTCAGACAATTCCTTGGGTCCGGCTTGTACTTCTCATGGTCTATAGACTCCAAACCTGTTGCCTCTGCTAGCTTAAGCGTCTTCTGTTTGCTGGTCTTTTATGTGTGTATTCAGCGCTCTGGAGTTTGCCCTGCTCCTGCTGAGTGCGCTTCCCCCGCCCCTTCTGCTCGGCTCTCTGTCGTCTGCCCGGCGCAGTTGGGGAGCGCGGCTTCTCCCCTCCCCCGGCCCAACCGCTCGGCTTTCCCGACGTGCAGCTAAGCACGTCTTCTTAGGTGTGCAGAGCTCCGATCCGTTCAGAATCCCCAGTAGTCTTGGTTAGCACCTAGCTCTGTGCGCAATTTGGCCGAGGAAGCCTCGCCGGGGCTGGGCTATGCCCGCTGGTCTCGGGCAGGGGTTGGGTCTGTCCGCAGCCTGAAGGCGCCCAGCTCCTCCCAGCCGGCCGCCTCCCTGCCGACTCCGCCTCACCCTTTGGTCTCGCTGAGGCTGGGTTATGCCCGCTGCACTCGGGCGGGGGCTGGGCCGGTCCGCAGCCCACAGGCGCCCAGATCTCCTCGGCCGGCCGCCTCCCTGCCGACTCCGCACGCCCTTTGTTCTGTGCCACCCGGCCGGCCGCCTCTCTGTCGACTCCGCACGCCCTTTGTTCTGTGCCACCCGGCCAGCCGCCTCTCTGCTGACTCCACACCTCTCCTTGTTCTGCGTGGGCCTGGCAGGGGGGCTCTTCCTGGGGAAGGCTACTTCTCAGTCTATCTCCGGTTAGCCCCCTGGGTTGGGTCACTCAGGCTGCTCCGTTCCCTGAGCGCGCGGCCCGCCCCTCCCTGAGCAGTCCGCTTTGGCTAGTGGGGGGTGGGGCGTCCGCCGCCGCTTCCCTGTGCCTTCCAGCCAGGGACGTAGCTTGCAGGGCTTAATTATTAATCTGCTTTTACTCCCAGCTATCTTGCTCTCCAAGATTCACCACAAATCCGCCCGAGAGAATGCTCCCTGGTATTCGGAAACCTTTCTCCTCTTTTTTTTTTTTTTTCCCTCTTTATTCCAGACTCCCCTTCCGGGACGGATCTCCGCCCCCAACTCTGTCTCTCCCTTTACTTTTTTCTCTCTCTTTTTTCTTTTGTCCTACCTCCTCTCGTCAGCAATGGGCCGTCCCTTCAGATGCCCGATGTCCTCTGCCAGCATTTAGATCCTGTTTTATGGAGTTTGCGCGGTCTTTAAAAGTTCTTTTGGTGTATTTATTGGGGAGAGAGTGGTTTCCCCGTCCTATTCCTCCGCCATCTTAGTTCCCCTCTGTCTCTGCTTTTTAATATGCTGTCTAGGTTGGTCATAACTTTCCTTCCAAGGAGTAAGCGTCTTTTAATTTCATGGTTGCAATCACCATCTGCAGTGATTTTGGAGCCCAAAAGAATAGTCTGCCACTGTTTCCACTGTTTCCCCATCTATTTGCCATGAAGTGATGAGACCAGATGCCATGATCTTAGTTTTCTGAATGTTGAGCTTTAAGCCAACTTTTTCACTCTCCTCTTTCACTTTCATCAAGAGGCTCTTTAGTTCTTCTTTATTATCTGCCATAAGGGTGGTGTCATCTGCATATCTGAGGTTATTGATATTTCTTCCAGCAATCTTGGTTCCAGCTTGTGCTTCATCCAGCCCAGTATTTCTCATGATGTACTCTGCATGTAAGTTAAACAAGCAGAGTGACAATATACAGCCTTGACATACTCCTTACACAACTTGGAACCAGTCTGTTGTTCCATGGCCAGTTCTAACTGTTGCTTCCTGATCTGCACACAGATTTCTCAGGAGGCAGGTCAAGTAGTCTGGTATTCCCATCTCTTTCAGAATTTTCCACTGTTTATTGTGATCCACACAGTCAAAGGCTTTGGCATAGTCAATAAAGCAGAAATAGATGTTTTTCTGGAATTCTCATGCTTTCTCAATGATCCAGTGGATGTTGACATTTTGATCTCTGGTTCCTCTGCCTTTTCTAAAACCAGCTTGAACATCTGAAAGTTCACAGTTCACATATTGTTGAAGCCTGTCTTGGAGAATTTTGAGCATTACTTTATTAGCGTGTGAGATGAGTGCAATTGTTTGGTAGTTTGCGCATTCTTTGGCATTGCCTTTCCTTGGGACTGGGATGAAAACTGACCTTTTCCAGTCCTGTGGCCATTGCTGTTTTCCAAATTTGCTGGCATATTGAGTGCAGCACTTTCACAGCATCATCTTTTAGGATTTGAAACAGCTCAACTGGACTTCCATCACCTCCACTCACTTTGTTTGTAGTGATGCTTCCTAAGGCCCACTTGATTCACATTCCAGGATGTCTGACTGTAGGTTAAGTGATCACACTATCCTGATTATCTGGGTCATGAAGATCTTTTTTATATAGTTCTTCTGTATATTCTTGCCATTTCTTCTTAATATCTTCTGCTTCTATTAGGTCCGTAGCATTTCTGTCCTTTATTGTGCCCATCTTTGCATGAAATGTTTCCTTAGTATCTCTAATTTTCTTGAAGAGAATTCCAGTCTTTCCCATTCTATTGTTTCTCTCTATTTCTTTGCATTGATCACTGAGGAAGGTTTTCTTATCTCTTCTTGCTATTCTTTGAAACTCTGCATTCAAATGAGTATATCGTTCTTTTTCTCCTTTGCTTTTCATTTCTCTTCTTTTCACAATTCTTTATAAGGCCTACTCAGACAGCCATTTTGCTTTTTAGCATTTCTTTTTCTTGGGGATCGTCTTGTTCCCTGTCTCCTGCACAATGTCACGAACCTCCATCCATAGTTCATCAGGCATTCTGTCTATAAGATCTAGTCCCTTAAATCTATTTCTCACTTCCACTGTATAATCATAAGGGATTTGATTTAGGTCATACCTGAATGGTCTAGTGGTTTTCCTCACTTTCTTCAATTTAAGTCTGAATTTGGCAATAAGGAGTTCATGATCTGAGCCACAGTCAGCTCCTGGTCTTGTTTTTGCTCACTGTATAGAGCTTCTCCATCTTTGGCTGCAAAGAATATAATCAATCTGATTTTGGTGTTGACCATCTGGTGATGTCCATGTGTAGAGTCTTCTCTTTTGTTGTTGGAAGAGGGTGTTTTCTATGAGTGTGGTCTCTCAGCAAAACTCTATTAGCCTTTGCCCTGCTTCATTCTGTACTCCAAGGCCAAATTTGCCTGTTACTCCAGGTATTTCTTGACTTCCTACTTTTGCATTCCAGTCCCCTATAATGAAAAGGACATCTTTTTTGGGTATTAGTTCTAAAAGGTCTTGTAGGTCTTCATAGAACCATTCAACTTCATCTTCTTCAGCATTACTGGTTGTGTCATACACTTGAATTACCATGATATTGAATGGTTTGCCTTGGAAACGAACAGAGATCATTCTGTCATTTCGGAGATTGTATCCAAGTACTGCATTTCAAACTCTTTTGTTCACTATGATGGCTACTCCATTTCTTCTAAGAGATTCCTGCCCACAGTAGTAGATATAAGGGTCATCTGAGTTAAATTCACCTATTCCGGTTCATTTTAGTTTGCTGATTCCTAGAATGTCGACGTTTACTCTTGCCATCTCCTGTTTGACCACTTACAATTTGCCTTGATTCACGGACCTAACATTCCAGGTTCGTATGTAATACTGCTCTTTATAGCATCAGACCTTGCTTCTATCACCAGTCATATCCACAACTGAGTGTTGTTTTTGCTTTGGCTCCATCCCTTCATTCTTTCTGGAGTTATTTCTCCACTGATCTCCAGTAGCATATTGGGCACCTAATGACCTGGGGAGTTCATCTTTCAGAGTTCTATATTTTTGCCTTTTCATACTGTTCATGGGGTTCTCAAGGCAAGAATATTGAAGTGGTTTGCCGTTCCCTTCTCCAGTGGACCACATTCTGTCAGACCTCTCCACCATGACCAGTCTGTCTTGGGTGGCCTCACACAGCATGGCTTAGTTTCTTTGGCACTCATTTCACACGCTAGCAAAATGATGCTGAAAATTCTCCAAGATAGGCTTCAACAGTACATGAACCAAAAACTTCCATATATTCAAGCTGGATTTAGAAAAGGCAGAGGAACCAGAGATCAAAATGCCAACATCCGTTGGATCATAGAAAAAGCAAGAGAATTCCAGAAAAACATCTACTTCTGCTTCATTGACTACGCTAAAGCCTTTGACTGTGTGGATCACAACAAGCTGTGGAAAATTCTTAAAGAGATGGGAATACCAGACCACCTTACCAGCCTCCAGGGCTTCCCTGATAGTTCAGTTGGTAAAGAATCCACCTGCAATGCAGGAGACCCCAGTTTGATTCCTGGGTCAGGAAGATTCACTGGAGAAGGGATAGGCTACCCACTCCAGTATTCTTGGGCTTCACTTGTGGCTCCACTGGTAAAGAATCCCCTGCAATGCGGAATACCTGGGTTCGATCCCTGGGTTGGGAAGATCCCCTGGAGAAGGAAAGGCTATCCACTCCAGTATTCTGGCCTGGAGAATTCCATGACTGAGCAACTTTCACTTTACTTGCCTCCTGAGACATCTGTATGCAGGTCAAGAATCAACAGTTAGAACTGGACATGAAACAACAGGCTGGTTCCAAATTGGGAAAGGAATACGTCAAGGCTGTATACTGCCACCTGGCTTATTTAACTTATATGCAGAGTACATCTTGTGAAATGCTGGGCTGGATGAAGCACAAGCTGGAATCAAGATTGCAGGGAGAAATATCAATAACCCCAGATATGCAGATGATACCACTCTTATGGCAGAAAGCAAAGAGGAAGAGCCTCTTGATGAAAGTAAAAGAGGAGGGTGAAAAAGTTGGCTTAAAGCTCAACATTCAGAAAACTAAGATCGTGGCGTCTGGTCCCATGACTTCATGGCAAATAGATGGGGAAACAGTGGAAACAGTGGCTGACTGTTTTCTTGGGCTCCAAAAATCACTGCAGATGTGACTTTAGTCATAAAATTAAAAGACACTTGCTCCTTGGAAGAAAAACTATGACCAACCTAGACAGCATATTAAAAAGAGACATTACTTTGCTGACAAAGGTCCATCTAGTCAAAGCTATGGTTTTTCCAGTAGTCATGTATGGATGTGACAGTTGGACCATAAAGAAAGCTGAGTGCTAAAGAATTGATGCTTTTGAATTGTGGTGTTGGAGAAGACTCTTGAGAGTCCCTTGGACAGGAGGGAAATCAAACCAGTCAATCCAAAAGGAAATCAGTCCTGAATATTCATTGGAAGGACTCAAGCTGAAGGTGAAGCTCCAATACTTTGGCCACCTGATGCAAAGAACTGACTCCTTAGAAAAGATCCCAATGCTGGGAAAGATTGAAGGTGGGAAGAGAAGGGGACAACAGAGGATGATATGGTTGGATGGCATCACCGATTTGATGGAGATGAGTTTGAGAAAGCTCTGGGAGTTGGTGATGGACAGGGAAGCCTGGGGTGCTGCAGCCCGTGGGGTCGCAAAGAGTTGGACACAATTGAGCAACTGGAATGAATGGAACTGAACTGGTGAGTATAATCACAAATACAAAAATAAATCTTTTTTCTAGCTATCAGAATAACTTTACAGACAGAAAATAAAGCAAAGAGATCACATAGTAAAAAACTTAAGAATAACTTCAATACGAAAGAATGTGCAGAAACCAAGACTAAACGTATTGCTCCTAATGTGAACAGGCCAAAATCACCTATTTAAAGAAAAAGATTATACTAACACATATATATGGAATTTAGAAAGATGGTAACGAGAACCCTGTATGTAAGACAGCAAAAGAAACGCAGATGTATAGAACAGTCTCATGGACTCTGTGGAAGAGGGCAAGGGTGGAATGATATGGGAGAATGGCATTGAAACATGTTAATTATCATATGTGAAATCAATCGCCAGCCTAGGATTGATGCTCGGGGCTGGTGCACCCAGAGAGAGGGAATCGGGAGGGAGGAGGGAGGGGGGTTCTGGAGGGGGAGCATATGTATACCCATGGCAGATTCATGTGAATGTATGGCAAAACCAACACAATAAAATAAAGAAAGTTAAAAAAAAATTTATGCTAATAAGCATAAACGAAAAAAAAAAAACAAAAGAAAAGAAAAAGATTTTGGGGGGACTTCCCTGGGTGGTTCAGTGGCTAAGATTTTTCACTCTCAATGCTGGGGGCCTGGGTTTGATCCCTGGTCAGGGAACTAGATCCCACATATCACAACTAAAACTTCACATGCAGAAACAGAAAAGCTTCATCACGCTGCAATGAAGACTGAAGATCCCATGTGATGCAACTAAGACCACAACCAAATAAATAAATAGATAATACTTTAAAAAAGTAAAGAAGAAGATTTTCAGACTGGATCACAAAGAAAAAAAATTCTATATAGTATAAAAGAGATATGCCTAAAGCAAAGCAATTCAGGAAGGGCAAAAATAAAAGTTTTGGCAAAAACACATCAGGCACAGAAAAAGTAGACATAATCAGATGAGAAGGACTTCAGGCCAAAAAGTGTTAAATGAGTCAAATATATATAAGCACATGATCATGTAAAGTTTGCAATGTACAAATAATACATTTATTAGTTATCTGTGGGTGCATATCAAATTACCCTAAAGCTCAAGAAGTTTAAAACAAAGAGCATTTATTACCACATAGAATTTCCAAAGATCAAGAAATCTGGAGCAGCTTAGCTGGGTGGTTTTGGTGGAGAGTCTCTGAAGAAGCCACAGTCAAATGGTTGGCCCAGAGCTGTAGGCAGCTGAAGGCTTCCCCGGTACTGGTAGATTCACTTCCAAGCTCATCACCTGACTGTTGGCAGGAAGCTTCAGTTCCTCATCACACAGGCCTGTTCAAACATGCAGCTGTTTTCCCCATAGCAGATACAGGGTGATGAGGGGTGGATGGAGAGAGCGGGTAGGGGTGGGGTGGGGAGGGAGAGAGGGAGAGAAAGGGACCAGGATGAAAGTCATGAGATCTTTTATAACCTATTCTGAGAAGTGATGTGTATCATCATTTCTGTCATGTTCTGTTGGTTCTGTTGGTCATGAAGATCACCAACCCTGGGTGTACAGTGGGAGGGACTATACAAGCATGCGAACACCTGGAAGCATTGTCCATAACAGTTATGAAGGTCTATCTATGCACAAAATAATATAGCATCAACATTCGTGAAACTGAAGCTACAGGAGACATGAGGAGAAATAACTTTGAATATACCAGTAGTGAGAGATTTAATGTAGCAATCTTAGTACATGATGAGGCAAGTGAATAAGAAATAATTAAGGATGGAGAAGACTAAATATTATTTTAAAATGCATACTATAATATAGATAATTCACCAATTTTATTCAATTGCTTATTAAGTATTCATTAAAACTAATATTAAGTCCCAAAGAAAACCTTGAAAATTACAAAAAGTTAAAAAATAGTTTGAACAATATTCTCTGGTTACAATAAGTCTAAATTAGAAATTTAATTGTAAAATCAGCAAAGAGTCACTCTACCTGGAAATTAAAACAAAACAAAACAGCAGTAATGCAAACCTTGGGTCAAAGAGAAAAAAAATCCTAAAATTGTAGAATATTTAGAAAATTAATTCTGATAATGCTGCACATCAGAGCCCATGACATACAGCTGGTGATGCTGCTAGGCCAGTGCCGCTTATAAATGAGTGGTAAGTCAGACAGAAGCCACATTTTCTAATATTTAAATTTTATCAGCAATAAAGTGTATTTTGGCCTCTTATTGTGTTATTTTCAATTGGTTCAGAATTTGAGCAAGGAAAGGTATTATTTGCTGGGCTTTCCCAAGACCTCAATACCACTAGATGAGGCAATGGGACAAAATTAAAAAATGAGAGTTGTAAAAGCTGGAAAAGAGACGTCAAGCTATCACTATTTGCACATGATTGTAGTCCTGGAAAACCTAAAGAACCAATTGAAAAACTATTCCCAAGAGTAAGAGGAGTTAGTAAGATAGCTCTGTAAAATTAGTAAGTAATCAATTACTTTCTTGTATAAATATAACCATTGGGAAGATATACTGAATGAAAAGATGTCATTAACAAGAACAATGACAATAACAACAACAAAAACAATAAAATTAATTACTTTGCAATAAATTTAACATGTAGGAGCAAGACTGATACAAAAAAATGTGGAGACACAAAAAAATGTTGAGACACTTTCAAAGAAACAAAGAAAACTTTTGAGTAAATGTAAAGACCATGCTTTTGGCTAAGAAGACTCATCATCATAAAGATGTCAATCCTCTCTAAATTAGCTTCTAATTTTAATGCCATCCAATTAAAATACCAACAGTTATTTTTTTAACCCAGATAAGCTGATTCTAAATTTCATGTGAAAAATAAAGAAACTAAATATTCGGAGAAACTCTGAAAAGGGGAGTAATATCAAGGGACTAACTCTATTAGATATTATATTGAAAGTCTCAATAATTGAAATAGTGAGGACTGGATATATGAATAGCAAGACAGGCTAATCAAATAATAGAAAGTCCAGAAATAGAAGTGAATACACATATGGGAGCTTGGTACATATAAAAAAAACTGGCCTCTAAATCAGTGGAGGAGATGATTAACTATTCAGTACGTGTAGTTGGGGTCACTAGTTGTCCTGGTGGGAAAAAGATAAATTTGGTTCATATATTTCATGCTTTGCACCACATACCAATAAATTCTGAATGGATCAAAAATTTAAGATTAAAATAACGCCACAAATATGCCAGAAGTAAACATGAGTGAAGCCTTCTATAATCTTGAAATAGAGAAGATGTTTCAAATAGTGACTCAAAATAGAGATGACATCAGAGAAACGATAGAAAAGTTAAGCTGCATCTTTGTGCCAAAAGGCAAACAGAGTCAAAAAATAACTAAATGGGAAATATTATTTGATACTCCTATTTTACCAAAGGGTTCATTTCCCCAGTTTATAAGGTGGTCTTAGGAATCAGTGAGAAAGTGCTAAATGCTCAGTAGAGAAATAGGCAAAGGCCATGAACAAATGAGTCACAGAAAAAGGTTCTGCCTCACGCATAATAATAGAAAGGCAGATTAAAACTTCACCAAGGTATAATTTTCTTTTAACCTGTCAGAATGATAAATATACTGGAATCTGAAAACCTTCTCTGTTGACAAGGCAGAGGAAGCCACGCTTGTAGGTGTGAATTAGTACAGTCCTTGTGGAAGGCACTGTGGCGAAAACCTATTCAAATTACAAATGTGAATGTTTTCTGTATTAGGGTTCTCCAGAGATGCAGAACCAAGACAATATGCTGTTGTTCAGTCTCTATGTCTTATATATATGACTAGACTCTTGAGAGTCCCTTGGACTGCAAGGAGATCAAACGAGTCCATCCTAAAGGAAATCAGTCCTGAATATTCATTGGAAGGACTGATGCTGAAGCTGAAACTTCAATACTTTGACCACCTGATGAGAAGAGCTGACTCACTGGAAAAGATCCCGATGGTGGGAAAGATTGAAGGCAGGAGGAGAACGACAGAGGATGAGAGGGCTGGATGGCATCACTGACTCAATGGACAAGAGTCTGAGCAGGCTCTGGGAGTTGGTGATGGACAGTGAAGCCTGGTGTGCTGCAGTCCATGGGTCACAAAGAGTCGGGCATGACTGGGCAACTAAGCACACATGACAGCACACGTAAGTGGCTAAGTGATCCTGTCCAACTCTTGCGACCCCATGGACTGTAGCCTGCCAGGCTCCTCTGTCCATGGGATTCTCCAGGCGAGAATACTGGAGTGAGCTGCCATTTCCTTCTCCAGGGGATCTTTCTCATGTAAGAATTGAACCCGGGTCTCCTGCATTGCAGGCAGACTCCTCACTGACTGAGCTACAAGGGAGTTCCATATACATACACATATGGAGATTTATTGTAGCAATTGACTTGTGTGGTTATGGAAGCCAAGAAGCCCCATAGTCTTGGCCCTCTGCAGGCTGGAGAACAGGAAAGCCAGTGGTATAATTCAGTTTGAGTCCAAAGGCCTGAGAACCAGAGGAGCTGATGGTGTAACTCCTAGTTTCAGCTGAAGGCCTATGGACCAGGGGCTACTGGCTTAAGTCTCAGTGTCCAAAGGCCCAAGAACCAGGAACAGGAAAAGATGGGCATCTCAGCTCAAGAAGAGAGAGAGAGAGAATTTGCCCTTCTTTCACCTTTTCATTCTATTGGGCCCTCAATGGATTGGGTTTTGCCCACCAGCACATGATCACCTGAGGGTCATCTTCTTTACTCAGTCCACTGAATCCAATGTTAACCTCCAGTGTTCTGGAAATGTTCTCACAAACCACCCAGAAATAATGTTTTACCAAGTATCTGGTCATCCCTCAGCCCAGTCAAGCTGACACATAAAATTAACCATCACATTCTCTGACCCAGCAATTCCATTTCTAAGACTCTACTCTAAAAATAGATTTGTACATAAAGGAAATGACATATGCAGAGTTATTTGTAATAGAAGATTGGAAGCAATCCAAATGCCCATCACTAGGTGAATGACTTTTAAAAACTTTGGCACACACGTTATTTCTACACAAGGGAAATCATAAAACTGTACAAAAGAGTGAGGAAACTCTCAATGTACTGACATGGAAAGGTCTCCAGAACCTAGCGTCAGGTGAAAAATCTTATGTATTTGGTACATTACCATTTGTGTAAAAAGATGGAAGGAGGAGTATAGATTTATATTTGCTTAAATATACATAAAAAGCCTGTATCTATCTGTTCAGAAGTGGGATGGGGATAGATGTGGGATGGAGAATTTTTTATTTTGTCCTATATCAGTGTGTTAATTATTTAAATAATTAAATATTCTAATGAAATTTTTGAAATTTCATAAGTGAAAAAATGTAGTACTCAGCACAAGTTTAGATAATGGAACAATGGATCAGAATAGAGAGACTAGAAACAGACCTCCAATAACCAGTAGAAAAATGATGAATAATTGTATCAACTGTGTTGGGAAAATTATTATCTACCTAGAAAAGTTAAAATTGGACTGCTTCCTCTCACTCTGTACAAAAATTAATTTTAGAATCAATATGGGAAAATATGCAAACAAAAAAAATTAACATTTTTAGAAGAAAATATAGGAGAATATCTTTATGACCTCAGGGTATAAAAGGATTTCTTAAACAATTCACATAAAAACACAAACAGGATGGGAAAAGATGGATAGATTTAACTACATTAAAATTTAAACACTTATGTGCCTTCAAATACAAAATAAACAAGCTAAAAAAGAGAAGTCACAGACTGGGCAAAGATATTTGCAACACATACAACCAAAAATGTGACGAGTACCCAGAATGTATAGAAGGACCTACAAATCAATTAGCAAATGTGGAGAACCCTACAGAAAAATAAAATACAGGAAGAGTCAGTTCACAGAAAATGAAATCTGAAGAGCTAATACGTTTTTGAAATGATGCTCAAAGCAAAACAAAATCATACAGTGAATATGTTATATACAGATTAGATTTGCAAAAACATGGAAGCTTGATCATTTCAAGTGCTGAAGGAATTATAGAGTGATGGGAGTGCTTATATGCTGCAAATGAGAAGGTAAATCAGTAAAACTACTTTGAGTGCAAGCTGGTATTATGTGATAAAGATGCACATACATTTCATATATATATACTTCATATTTCATATATAGAATTCATAGTTCTTATATATGTATATGCTGGGAAAGATCAGGTGGTCTGGTATTCCCATCTCTTTAGGAATTTTCCACAGTTTGTTGTGATCCAGGCAGTCAGACCACCTGACCTGCCTCCTGAGAAATCTATATGCAGGTCAAGAAGCAACAGTTACAACTGGACATGGAACAACAGACTGGTTCCAAATTGGGAAAGGAATATGTCAAGGCTGTATATTGTCACTCTGCTTGTTTAACTTATATGCAGAGTACATCATGCAAAATGCCAGGCTGGATGAAGCCCAGGCTGGAACCAAGATTGCAGGGAGAAATATCAACAACCTCAGATATGCAGATGACACTACCTTCATGGCAGAAAGCAAAGAAGAACTAAAGAGCCTCTTGATGAAAGTGAAAGAGGAGAGTGAAAAAGTTGGCTTAAAGCTCAACATTCAGAAAACTAAGATCATGGCATCTGGTCCCATAACTTGATGGCAAATAGATGGGGAAACAATGGAAACAGTGAGAGACTTTATTTTCTTGGGCTCCAAAATCACTGCAGATGGTGACTGTAGCCATGCAATTAAAAGACACTTGCTCCTTGGAAGAAAAGCTATAACCAACCTAGACAGCATATTAAAAAGAGACATTACTTTGCTGACAAAGGTCTGTCTAGTCAAAGCTATGGTTTTTCCAGTAGTCATGCATAGATGTGAGAGTTGGATCATAAAGAAAGCTGAGTGCTGAAGAACTGATGCTTTTGAATTGTGGTGTTTGAGAAGACTCGTGGAGAGACCCTTGGATAGCAAGGAAATCAAACCAGTCAATCCAGAAGGAAATCAGTTCTGAATATTCATTGGAAGGACTCAGGCTGAAGCTGAAGGTCCAATACTTTGGTCAGCTGATGCAAAGAACTGACTCATTTGAAAAGACCCCGATGCTGGGAAAGATTGAAAGTGGAAGGAGAAGGGGATGACAGATGATGATATGGTTGGATGGCATCACCGATTTGATGGAGATGAGTTTGAGCAAGCTCTAGGAGTTGGTGATGGACAGGGAAGCCTGGCTTGCTGTGGTCCACGGGGTTGCAAAGATTCAGAAACGACTGAGCAACTGAACTGAACTGGGAAAGATCAAGGGTGAAAGGAGTAGTAGGAGACAGAGGAAGAGATGGTTAGATAGCATCACTGACTCAATGGAGATGAATTTGAGCAAACCCTGGGAGACAGTGGAGGGCAGAGGAGCCTGGCATGCTGCAGTCCATGGGGTCACAAAGAGTTGGACATGACTTAGCAACCGAACAACAACATAATTCTCACAAGAGGAGGCATGCCCAGAAATATGTCTTACAACATTGTTTAAACAAGTCAGAAACATTTGGATACAACTTTAAATGTTTATCAAGAGCAGAAATGGTGACTCAATGTGTTATAACTTAAACTCGAAAGCACTATGTATCAGCAAAGATAAAAGAGCCAGAGCTACATAAATCAATGCGAGTAAACCTTACAAACACAGTATCGAACAAAACCAAAGCAATCCAGAAAAAGCAATTGCAGAAGGATAGATAGTATGATAACATTTGTATAAAGTTTAAAGACAGGCAAAATGAAGTTATATTATGTTTATTCTCATACAAAGTTGACATGTGTGCAGGGGTATACTAAGAGTATAAGCACATTCATAATAATGTCCACAGTAGGCGTTTATCATATTGGTGACCTCTGTAGGGAGGGAGAGGAATGGGAGTTGGCAGAGGTCCCTGGAGATCTTCAACTGTATGTTTATTATTTCCAATCTGGATGGTGAGTATGTAGGGGTTTGTTTTCTTATTTTCTGAACCTTCTGATGTCAGCTTTATGTTATAACTGCAAAAGATTGAGTGTTCCTTAACAACAATAGTAACTAACTAGAAAATATCATAGTGTATATGATACCTTTAGATTTTTTTTTAACAATAGCAGCAAAAGCTATTATATGTCTTGGAATTAACTTGTCAAGAATGTATAAGATCTTTATGAAGAAAAAATTTAAGCTTTACTAAAAGACCAGAAAAGAAGCCCTTAATGAAAGAACAGATACACCACATTGATGGATTACATAGCTGTTACTTCTCTCCAAGTTTATTTATAAACTCAGTGTAGCACTGAATAAAATTTCCTTCTCCCCAAACCCTCACCCCATTCTTTGATGACGACAACTGATGTTTTCTCAGTTTTACGAGTTGACATGTGAAGCGCTGGGCACAGTGTCCCACACAGAGTAAATGTGGGTTAAATGGGATCAGTTAGGATGGTTTAGTCCACCACCCCACCATAGGGTCTCTGGAACTTTGACTTTGTTGGGGGTTTGGAAAAAGTCAGGATACCATGCATGTCAATGGAATAAACCACTTATTTGTCAAGTCTGTGTCTCTCTTTGTGTGTGTTTATTTACAATTTACAAAAGGAGAAAATGAGGCCTTGTCTCATCCATATGCATTGAGGTCAGTGGCTGGAGCTGGGCTGAGAAAGAGAAGGAGGGAAGGGCTGAGAGGAATGAGGAGAAAGAAAGGGAAGAGGGGAGAGGAGAAGAGAGGAAGGAAGGCATAGCGAGACATGGAGAGGGGGGCTCCATCGGCATGGGTCTGCTGGCTCACTGGTGATGGGAACAAAACGCCTCTTCTTCCTCACTCAGTGGAGGGCACCTCCACACCATCTTCTGGGGAAGCTGACTTGTCCATCTTCATGGTGCTCTTTCATTTTCCCAGCCCAGTGATGTCTTTTGGTCAGTTGAACACTTTCAACTCTGATCTCATTTCTCTTCATTCTTATGGAAAACCATGACGTCCTAAGTGGTCCCCAATACAATCTTGGCCCCCTGGGAGTTTCCAGGAGGAGAATCTTGGGAGTGTGGTGAGGGGTGAGTGCAGGGGCCTTTCCCAAGCCTCACGTGATCCCATGCAGAACAGCGTCATTGGTGGGGGGTGGAGGGGGGTGGAGGAGGTCCCCAATCTGGATTCTCAGGGCCCATGGGGGGCTCTCTGCCCTGCCGTCCATTTCACCTGCCCCATCGGTCAGACACAGCTTCTTCTGCACTTACAAGGAGTAAAGAGCAGTGACTGGGGATAAGGTTGGAGACTTCTCAATGGAAAATACCACATCCCTATGGAGGGAACAGAATCGTAGATGTAAAGCAGACACATTAGCTCTAGGACGCTGAGGACTGCCTCTCACTGGGAGAGATGGGGGCTGACCAGAAAGTAGGAGAGGGTACTGGTTTTCTTTCTAAGTTCTGGATTCTGTAGTGGGTAATCTTCACACCAATTCTACAAGGTGGATGTTACTAATTCCAGATCACAGAAGAGGAGAGTGAGGCTCTGAGAGGTAAAGTAACTTAGCAAAGAAACATAGTGGGTCTTTGGGGCTGATGTTGACAGAGACAGGACTTGAAAGGACAGCTGGGTGCAAAACTAGCTCTTTCTGCTCATATGCCGTGATGCCTCGTGCTGAAATCACAGGGGAGAGAATGGCATTAGAATTATTGTCTGAAAAAGGGACGTGCAGAATCTGGGGCCCCAGGAGCAGTGAGGGAACCCTGCAGCAGGATCCTGGAGACTGCACAGGAAGGACTGGAGAAGCCGTGTGCTCCGGGTCCCAGTCAACAGGCTGTGTACTGTCTCAGAACCAGGGGTCATCTGGTCTTGTCTCTGAGTTCTTCTTCCAGGTTGTGAGTGCCCCAGGCCACGAGCTCCCTGGAAAATCATTTCCTCACATCTATGCTGGTGTCTCAACCATCCCAACCACCTTCACCCTCTGGGAGGGGACCTTGGCCTGTGCCAAGGCTGCTGACCTCACCTCAGGCATGGACATCCTTGGTCCCCGCATAGAACTCCTACGAGGCAGGGGCCAACTTCCTCAGCAGGCAGGGATGGAAATACTTGAGTGGAATGGTGGCGAGGGGCCAGGCCTTCGGGTTCAGACGGAGGGGATCCTGCTCAGGGGAGCCCAGTCTAGGATCTGTTAAAAGTCATCATCTCTAGTCCACAATTTTCACACCTGTGTTTCTGCCTCTGGTGCCACATGGGTGTGTGTGGGTGTGTGTGTGTAGTATGTGTGCATGCATGTATGGTTAATATGTTTGTTGCGGTCACAGTGGGTTTGTGTATGTGATTTTTTGCTGTGTATAGTGACCTCATTCTCCCTCATCCTCTTGCAGTCATTCTCTAAGTCATACAATCTGACAGTGAGAGCCACATGGACCCCCACATGTGTGGGGGACAAAGTCTGATCCTCTGGAGACTATACTGGCCCTCCCCAAGCTGGCCTCAGTAGCTCTTAACTTCTCTTACCATCCCCAAGCACAGTCCCTACTACCTCTTTCCCCAGGTGTTTGCCATTCTCAGCGTGTGCTATGCTTACTTACTTCTATGCGTTTGTACATACTGTCCCTCTGCTTGAATGTCTTTTCCCCATCCCATATCTGGCCAATACAGTCCAGGACTGCTTCCTCCAAGAAGTCTTCCCTGACCTGACCAGGATGGCTTGGCTGTGTGAAACCTCTGCCACAAAAATCTCCCACACTCAGCCATGTCCTTGTCTTGCCATAATTACATATTTTTGTATCTGTAATTCTTTCACTAGGCTGTGACCTCATTGGAAGACCTGGGTCTAATCCATCAGTGCATTTCTAGAGTTCCTCCCAGGACCAGACACAATGTAGGTGTCCAAGGAGTGATGAATGAATGAATGTGTGACACAATGTCAGGATTATGAGCGCTGGCCCTGAGCTCCTGCTGCTTGCATTGAAATTCCAGTTATTGCACTTAACTGTGTGCAGCTATGGACAAGTTACTAATCTTTGTGTGCTTTAGGACCTCATCTGCAAAATGGGGCTAAATAGGAGTTCCTACTTCACAGGGTTATTGTGAAGACTCAGTGAGTCAATATGTGAAAAGCATTTCAAATGGTGCCTGGCACGTGGTTAAGTAGTATAGTAAATATTAGTTGTAATTATTATTGTTGCAACTAAATTATTGATGAACAAATATTTGTTCAATCATCACTCATTTCTTTTCCATAAAATATTTCGTCTAGTGACTCTCCTATGTTAGGCATTATACTAACCGCTGGAGTCTCAGATATAAATCAAATTGCTTTAGTCTTCAACATGGGCAGGGATCAAGGAGAGATGAACCCAGGTACTGGTAATTATATCCTTGGGAGGGGATGCCCAGTGCTCAGAGGGGCATGGCTCAGAGTCAGCAGACAGATGCTCCTGGCCTGGGCCAGACAAACCCCTCTCCTCTTGGGGCTCACCAAAGATTCAGTGGCTCTAGGGAGAAACGCCATGTAAATAAAAGCTGGACCTGGGAACCTCTGCTCAGCCTTCATGGATAGCCGGGCCCTGAAATCCAGGACCTTTGATATTTCATTGATTAATGCTGCATTTTATTGACAGAAGCATCCTGTTAAATCAAAACAGATGAGATTTTAAAAATAATTCTAATTGAGGCCACCCCTAAGTTCAGATCAATAGCTCTTGCACCCAGCCAGGATCAGAGTAGGGTGCTTTGTAAGCGTGTGCACCTGAGGGTGTACAGCAGCAGTCACCCTTCAAACACCTACCATGCCCCTGTACCAGTGCTAGGCATCTTCCTAGCACTTGATTTCATTTGGAGCTCACATCACTAGGCGTAGGACTTTCGTTAGCATCATTTTAAAATAAAGAGATTGGAGGTCAGAGAGGTCAAGGCACCTGCCCAAGATCACAAAGCTGTAAGTGGTAGAGCTTGATCTTGGTTCTTTCTAATATCAAAGCAACACACAGTCAGAGATGACGAGAGGAGTGAGAAGACATGAGAGTCATTGGGCTTATTTGACGAGGCAAGGGGTCCAAAGAGGTATGTGATAAGACCAAAAAAGAATAGTGACAGGTGCCATCTGGAGAACCCACCCCCTGCAAGGCCCTGGCACTGACAATTTGCAGACACTAAATCCTCACATTCTTTCAGTAAGTACTATTAGTCCCATTTTCAGATGAGGAATTTGACGTTCAGAAGAATTACAAGGTCTTCCAAAGTCATGTCGTTAGTAAACGTTTCTGACTTGCAAGCCTTCCTTTCTTTGCGGCTGTTACATACATTATGTGTACATATTTGTGGGGCAGGGAGACATGAATTGTGACTGTTCCTTCAAAACTGTGCATTGAGTTCTCACACTGGAAGTGTGAGCTGCTGCATTCATTCATTGATTCAGTCATTCAGGGCCTGCCCTGGCCCAGCCCTGCTGCTGAGAACATCTGAGCACAGGAAGTCAAAGTGGAGGAGAAGATGGGCAACGTGCCTGCTGGCCAGGAGCTGCGACAGAGACAGACACCAAGCCCCTGAATCAAGACATCAGGAGAACTCCAACTGACTGGGGGTGGCTGTTTTGGTAGGTTCATTTAGCAATGATCAGGCATTTACAAAGATAGAGCCTAGAGAATGTTCTTGGGGAGGAGCACTCTAACAGACAAGGCAGCTACTGCAAATGTCCTGGTGCTAGAACAGTTTTGATGTGTCTGAGGACCAGAAGGAAGGGGGCTGGGGGCAAGCAAGGAGATAAGGACAGGGGGCAGCTGCTTGGATTAAACAGGTTCTGGGAGACCAGCACAAGGAGGTTGGATTACGTTTTAATTGCCAATAGAGAGTTTTCAGCAAGGGTGTGACTTGAGCTCATCTACACTCATGAGGACCGCTCTGCTATGGGGACATGGGGTGCAGCATGCTGAGGGGAGAGGCGAGGCAACACGGCAGCAGGGATCCCCATCCAGAAGCTGCTTCAGGGTCCTGGAGAGAGAGAATGGTGACTGGACTGAGATGTTAGGTGAAGAGATGTGGACAGATTTGGGACATGTTTCTGAAGAGCAAAGCTTTCTGATGGATTGGATGAAGGATGTGAGGGGCAGAGGAATCAAAGAAGATCTTCAGGTAAGCAACCAGGTGGATGGTGGAGCCTTTGCCTGAGATGCAGGAAGACAGGGAGGATCAGAATTTGGAGGTGTCAATGAAGACCGGAAGAAGGAAGTAGGTGATGCCAGTTAGATACCTAAGGCAATGCACCTAGAGTTCATAGCTTTGGAGTTAGATTTGGGTGTCCTCAGCATAGAGACATTTAGGGCTAAGAGACTGGCTGCAACTAAGGGAGTCATTGTTCAGTCACTAAGTCATGTCTAGTTCTTTTTGACCCCATGGACTGCAACACACCAGGCTTCTCTGTCCTTCACCATCTCCTGGAGTTTGTTCAAACTCATGTCCATGGAGTCAGTGATGCCATCCAACCAACCTATCCTCTGTCACCCCCTTCTCCTCCTGCCCTCAATCTTGCCCAACGTTTAGGTCTTTTCCAATGAGAGGGCCCTTCACATCAGGTGGCCAAAGTATTGGAGCTTCAGCTTCAGCATCAGTCCTTCCAATGAATATTCAGGGTTGATTTCCCTTAGCATTGACTGGTTTGATCTCCTTGATATCTAAGTGACTCTCAAGAGTCTTCTCCAATACCACAGTGTGAAAGCATCAATTCTTCAGTGCTCAGCTTTCTTTATAGTCCAACTCTCACATTCATACATGACTGCTGGAAAAACCATAGCTTTGACTATAATATGGTCCTTTGTCAGCAAAGTAATGTCTCTGCTTTTTAATATGCTGTCTAGGTTTTTCATAGCTTTTCTTCCAAGGAGCTAGTGTCTTTTAATTTTGTGGCTGCAGTTAGACCATCTGCAGTGATTTTGAAGGCCAAGAAAATAAAATCTGCCACTGTTTCCCCATCTATCTGCCATGAAGTGATGGGACCAGTTGTCATGATCTTAGTTTTTTCAATATCGAGTCTTCAGCCATTCCATGTACAGAGGAGCCTGGTGGGCTATAGTCCATGGGGATCACAAAGAGTCAGACATGACTGAGTGACTAACACTTCCACTTTCATCTAAGGGAGAGTGGAGAGCAAATTTCCAATGAGCCAAGGGAAACCAGATGCATATCCATCAGTTGTCCAGGGTTCGCTCTCAAACCAGAAAGTCTTAAGTTCAGCCTCATGTGGCTCTTCCAGAGCAATCATGGGGAAAGAAGACGGGCTTCCAGGGAGATCAGAGTTTTGATTTCAACTTTGTTATTTCTATAATTTCCTAACTACAGTGACTGCTGTTCACTGAACCTCAGTTCATTTACCTATACAATGGAACAATAATGTCCACCAGAGAATGGGTTGTGAAAACAATACAAGACTCAACAGTTGCTTTAGAATGTCCTGTGAAGGAAGCAAGATGGTACAGTACAGTTACTTTGATGTTCAAAACTGGTTTCTCTCAAGATTTTGATAAATCAGGCTTATTGTAGATTCTAACCAACTTCAAATCCATCCTTAAGTGACCTTCTTTTGAGGCTTTGTCTAATCTCCTAAGGATGCTTCTTCTCCTGGATCCTCTCTGGGGAGTAGGAGGAGGGAAGGAGGGACATATCTGATTGTGGAGTTGGGGAGGAGGAACTGGGCTTGAGCAGCTCAACTCCCCCTGCTCCTCAGAGATCAGTAGGCTTGCAGAGCAGCTGTCCAGGTTACCTAGCCTCTGACCTGCCTGATCCATTGCAGGCTTCCCAGATGGCTCAGTGGTAAAGAATCTGTCTGCCAAGGCAGGAGATGCAAGAGACTCGGGTTTGATCCCTGGGTCAGGAAGATCCCCTGGAGGAGGAAATGGCAACCCATTCCAGTATTCTTGCTATGAGGGCAGGGAAGGTGCCATAGCATCGCCACGTGCGTTTCATTGACTTGGGGTACAGAACTCATTAGGGAGCTGGTCTGTGGATGAGGGACTGGATGAGGCAGCATCCCTA
This sequence comes from Antilocapra americana, assembly GCA_007570785.1. Classification (NCBI taxonomy): domain Eukaryota; kingdom Metazoa; phylum Chordata; class Mammalia; order Artiodactyla; family Antilocapridae; genus Antilocapra; species Antilocapra americana. The sequence goes on from ML663016.1 coordinate 964,061, forward strand.
TAGCGGGAGGGGGTATCTCAGTGGGATGCAGAAAGTAGCTCCCTGGGGCTCTGTCCTGATGGCATGGTCCCTACAAATGGCTCTAGGACTTTCTGAGAACTGTGGGAAGACTGCATGCCTGGTTACCCTGAATTCTAGGCCTAGAGTTTGAGACACAGGGGACCCACAGAGTTGGCCATTTATGTGGGGAAATTGTAAATGGGAAAGATAAACATTGGAAAATTAGGTACTGACCCATGGGCTCACCACTGGGCTGGGGAAACCTGAGCTGAACTCATGGAAAAACTATAACCAGAGCAGGCTGAGCCGCACCATCCCAGAAAAGCAGACGGGGGCAGCCATAAAACCTGACCCCTTTGAGTCAGCCAGGCCAGGCTCTGCACTATTTTTAGATGTCAGTATTATTTTAAAGCATTCCTCCTTTAAACGCCACCCTCTGCCCCCCAGTGTGGTGCTATCAGGGGCAAGTGGCCTTACTTCCCTGGGCCTCCTCCTCTCTGTCCTCAGGATGGGGTTATCTTTCTCCTATCCTGTCCCCAACATGGTTCTACTTGGGTTGAGAGAGAGAAATTTTTGCTGGAACATTCTAAAACTCTGAGATTTTGATTCCCATCTTCATGTTTTATTCTGTATTGGCGGAGAAAGAATAAGGATTTTGGAACCAGCTTGTCAGTCTTTCAATTTTCCTCCTTGTGTGATATTATTCCCTTTGGGCATCTAGAAAGGGAGGATTTGGTTGGAGTAGAGGGCCTTCTCCAGCCTCGTCTGAATCTGCCTTTCTACCCACCTTGTCACTCTCCCCAAACATCCTGTCTTTGTGGGACACCTTGTCTGGAGTTCTTTCCCACCCACATTCCCTCCTGCACTCACACTCCATCTGCCATGGGCCAGGAGGTAAGTGTTGGGCTGTGGGGTTCACCCTGGGGACCCCGAGTGCTTCCCACAGATGGTAGTGCCTGAATGTGTGCTGAGGACGGAGCTGGGACTCACAGGAGGGCCAATGTTGGGAGGCAGGAATTCCAGGCCATGGGGTCAGTGTGAGCAAGAATGCAGAGCAAAGCCTGTGATGAAATCAAAATAAGCACTTTGGTGATTCAGGATCATCAAGTGCAAGGTGAGGTGTGGGTGGAGGGTGCTGGGAGGTACTTTATGGCCAGAATGAAGGCTCTGCACTTCTTCTGCCCAAAAGTGATGGGGAGGTTTTCAGGTAGGGGAGTGATAGCTAGTGGGCCACCTTCTCTTTCTTCCTGTCGGCCCCAAACTGACTCAGGGCCACATGGACATTTTCTCTGGATGTTTCACAGGTAATCCAGGGCCCAGCATGGAGTCTTGTTCATTTCCATTCAAGTCCTGGTCCTAACCCCCAGACACCATGTTGTCCTTAGAGGTCATCTGATCCAAACCCCTATTCTGTAGATGGAGAAACTGAGATCCGGGGGAGGGCAGACTCAGGACTATGTCTGGGCCTTCTGATGCCCAAATAGGCACTCTGCCCATGCCATGCCTTTCCTCTCAGAGCTCGAAGCATTCTGGGCATGATGGGAGGGAGATAAAACGGGGCTGTGCCTGGTGGGCCATGTGAGCTGGGTCACTTCTGAGGATTCAGTCAGTCTCAGGAGACACCCCTTTGCACCCCATCTCCTCCCATCCATTCTAAGGGCAGGTTGCTTGTAAAACAGCCAAGATTAGGTCATTTATAGCAGAGGAGGTTAGGGCAGGTTATAAAAATGTGTGGCTAGGGGATAGGGAAATTGTTTTTCTTTTTCCGTTTCTTTTTGGACTTTCTCTTTGAGACCTAAGCTGGAATTGTCTGGAGCCTTGTAAACTCCTGAGAAATGCAAGTCAGGAAGGGCCCAAGTGTGGAAAGCTGTGGGGGAGTGGGCATCACCAAAAAGGCTGGGTTTGGCACCCACAGAGGAGGAGGCTGGGAGTCCTGACCTTGGAGTGCCAGGTCTGCAGTCCCAGGAACATTTCTGAGGAGTTTCTCAAGAATGAAGGGGAGAAGACATGAAAGAAGTCAAGGAGACAGTCAGTGGGGGAGATTAAAACTGGAACCAGAGTCTGGGAAAGAAAGAACCCCACAGGGCAGGGGCGGGCAGAGGTGAAGGCAGCACAGTGGGGAGAAGGGCTTCCAGCTAGGTGTTGAAAGACTGGTCCAGCCCCTGCTGCAAACTCTGCTGGACAGTCATAGTCTCCCAGCATTAGTGTTCTCCCAGAAAGCAGAGGCTGCTCCCTGACCAACCCCATTAGCGATGAGAGTCCAAGGAGATTATGGAGTGAGTAGCATCCTGTTACGGTCTCCGGAAGAAAGGGAAGCGTTCTGAGCATCACTGTTACTGTTCCCAAAGAACAACTGAGCTTGGGCTTGGGCTCTGAGGGAATCTCTGCAGGGAGCTGGGGTTGAGCCCACTACAAAGCTCTGAGTGGGGCATTCTGCCCCGCAGTCTTGTCCTACTCATTCACCATCCGGGCAGGTCACTGACCCACTCACGTGGAAACAGTAGAACTGTCACAAGGCACAGCATTTCTCCATGCCCAGTCTCCACCCATCCACCATCTCACTGGGTCCTTGCCCTAAGCCTAGGAGCTGGTGGCCAGAGATCATTTATACCTTCAGAAGGCAATTTGCCCCCAAATCATGCCGTTGCTAGGTGGATGAAGCAGGTCTGGAGGCCCGACTACAAAGGCCAGTCTTCCGGCCCTTGGGCCTCTTGCTTCCCTAACAAATGAAGGTAACCTACAGCCACAAACAGTACTGGCATTATTCATGGCCCTGGGTGACATTTATGCATACCTGCTCTGTGCCAGGTGCTCTCCTAAGCATTTTAGGAACAAAGCATCGCAGCATCTAGTTTGCATGTCAACCTATGAAGAAGGTGCTGTTATCTCATATTTTATGGTGAAATGGAAGCACGTAACTTCCATTATGAGGTTACAGACCTTGCCTGGGGTCAGACAGCCAAGAAATGGCAGGGCTGGTATTTGAACCTAGGCAATCTGGCTCCAAGCTCCATGTTCTTAGATGCTAGCCATATGCAGTTTTCTTAGGGGAAAGGTCCTGAGGATATTTCCTGGGAGGAAGTGGCAAGTGACGACTACCTGATTCTTTCCTGAGACCAGCTCTTGGCTGGGGGACTGGGAAGCATGGGACCTGTGGTGGAAAAACTAGAAGCAGAGTTCCGGCACGAGGCTTGTTGGAGTCTCTGGGTCCTGGGGGGCCTCAGTTGACCAGAGCAGGGCACCCCCAGCCTCTCAGCTTCCCCAGTTCTGTGAGTGGCACCGTTATCCACCCAGTCTGGAGAGCCAGAAACCTCAGCAGAATCCTCGATTCCCCTTTACTCTCCTCCTCCCCCACAGCCCATCTATCTGCGGGTCCAGTCAGTGCTATTGAATTTGTCCACTTCTCTCTGCCTCCCCTGACACTGCCCTCATGGATTAATAGCCTTCCAGTAGGTCTCTGTGCATTCCCTCTCACCCTTCTACCATCCATTCTCCACACAGCTGCTGGCGGGATTTCCTTAAAATATAAATCAAATCACATCACTCTACAGCTTGAGAAACTCTTCACTGTACTTAAATAAAATCCAGATTTCTGGCCATGACCTAGAAGTTCCTGCACGACCCAGCCCCTGTGAACCTCTTCAGCTTTCTTTGTGCCTCTTCACTCCTCAGTTCCCATGCACCAGACAGACTGGTTCAGTTCCTACAGCATGCCACGTGGTTTTCCTCCCCAGGGCCTTTGCACACACTGCTGTCTCTGCCTAGAACAGTTGGACACTACTTAGGGACTAAACCGCCACCATCATATACCACTTATTATGACTTGGAGTTATTTCAGTTGTTTGTCCTTTGACCTTTCTCTCTAGATTATAAACTCTCCATGGAGAAGGACTGCGTCTCTCTAATTCCTGTTTGTATCTCTGGCATCTAGCATCAATTGGTACTTGGTAGAGATGCAGTAAATATTGTTGGATGAATGAGTGAATGAATAAAATCTGAATAACCAAAGGGAGTCTAATTTGCCCAAGGCAAATTAGAGATGCTTCTGCTCTCCTAGCCCCCAGGGCCTACCCCTCTACTCACAGACATCACTCACCTCTGCTGTGGCTGCTTTTCTTTTCTCAGATTACTTGGATGGTGCATCTGCCCTTGTTCCCTGCAACAGCCTCATCATTCCTTTCCTGAGCAGGCTCTCACATGACAAACCTTTAAGGTAGGTGCTGGGATTACTCCCATCTTACAGGTGGGAAATGAAGAAAAGTCAAGGGCCAGTCCTGGATAGTGGAGGAGCCAGGACTCAAACCTGGACAACTTGAGGATGAAGAGCCTTTGGATGTGTTCTTCCCACGTGCGGTACTGTTCAGGGACTCAGCGTCTCAGCCCCTTGTGTTTCCCAAACTTGCCTGATTTGTAAGGATCATCCAGGTCCCTTCATATAAATACAGATTCCCAGGTTCCTTGCCTAGAAGCTCTCTCTTAATAGGGTTGAGGGTGAGATCTGGGAATCTTCATTTTTTGTGCCATTAAAAAAAATTGAAGTAGAGTTGATTTACAAGGTTGTCTTAGTTTCTGGTGTACAGCAAAGTGATTTTTTTTATATGTATATTCATTTTCAGACTCTTTCCCATTATAGTTTATTGTAAGATATGAATACAGTTCCCCATGCTCTACAGTTGGACTTTGTTATTTATCTATTTTACATATAGTACTGTGTATCTGCTAGTCCCTGGACGTACAAGAATTTTAAGGGAATGTTATTCAACCCAGTATACACAGTTTGTTTCTCTATGTGCTATGCCTTCTTTGCTCTTTTTAAATATAATATTTTTTTTCTTTGATCTGCCAATTCCAAACTCATAATTTATCTATCCCTCTTCTTCTTTCCCCTTTGTTAACCAGAAGTTTGTTTTCTATGTCTGTGAGTCTATTTCTGTTTCGCAACTAAGTTCATTTGTATCATTTTTTTTTTTTTTAAGAGAGAATCTGGGCTTTTAAAAATGGCCACAGATGATCCCCAGGAGCCGGCAAGTTTGAAATACACTGGTCTACAAAATACGGCCACAACTACTCAGTCTAACCTGCAAAGCCTTTGATGACACAGCCCTTGTGCACCTCTGTCTTATCTGTCTTCCTGGGCCAGCCTTCCATTCCACCTCAACAGGCTCCTCACTGTTGCCTGAAGAGCATACCCGGGTTCCAGCCTCTCTGCCTGTGCTGCTGACGCACCCTCCCCTCTTCCTGTTACTGTCTCCTCCTTCCCCGACAGTCTTGACCAGCACTGACCCCTTTGGCTGACATGTCTGGTTTCCCAATTAGCTGGTAGCCCTAATGAGCAAGGTCATGCCTTGGGGCTTAGAATTCCAGAACCTCAGAGATGGAAGGAACTTGGAAACCGCACCATCCGACTTTTTTATTTGACAAATGAGGAAATTGAGTCCCAGAAAGAGGCACAGACTCACAGAGGCCACAGGGTCTTGTGACAGAAGCAGGATGAGGTGGATCTGGGGACACCCACCGAATTGAGTGAATTTGTCAGACTTGCCTCTCTTGGTATTTCTAGAAAAACCCATTCTCTGGTCATGAAAATGCAGGGCAAACAGCAGGCTTCTTAGTCACTCACCCATTAACACTGCTTAGTCACTCAGTCATGTCTGACTCTTTGCAACCCCAGGACTGTAGCCCATCTGGCTCCTCTGTCCATGTGGATTCTGCAAGCAAGAATACTGTGGGTTGCCATGCTCTCTTGCAGGGGATCTTCCCAACCCAGGGATCAAACCCAGGTCTCCCTCATGGCAGGCGGATTCTTTACTGATTGAGCCACAGGGAAGCCTAATCAACACTGAGCTCCTGTTAAGGGTCAGAGGGTGGTGTCAGGTCTGCCCCTGGGAGCTCACAGTCCAGGGCAGAGATGGGACACAGGCGTCAGGAAGCACGATCATCTTTGCCACCATCATCATCATTGCCTAGTCATAGTATGTATAATGGCTTTCATTGAGTGACTGCTTTATGCCAGATTTTGAATGAGTGTTTTTGCCCCTCATTATAGTCCCATGGTAGCTTCCCTGGTAGCTCAGATGGTAAATCGTCTGCCTGCAATGCAGGAGACCCAGTTCCATCCCTGGGTTGGGAAGATCTCCTGGAGAAGGAAATGGCAACTCACTCCAGTACTCTTGCCTGGAAAATTCCATGGATGGAGGAGCCTGGTAGGCTACAGCCCATGGGATCACAAAGAGTCGGACACGACTGAGTGACTTCACTTTGTACTTTGTACTTATAGCCCCCTGAGGTGGGGCTATAAGTACCATCCACATGTCAAGGCATCGCCTGCTCTGAGCCTTTTTTTTTTAAAAATTTTA